>JAVTVY010032691.1:0-13622 GCA_036873755.1 Hanleya hanleyi
AGTCGACCCTGTCAAGGACCGCTTCTGTGAACTCTTCCAGGATCTGGCATCGCCCCTCGTTGTCGTCGCCATCTCCAAACATGGACTGAACCACTGCTCGGTAACCCGTGAGTGAATTAAGCACGGTCGCATGCTGTGAAATGCGAGTCGCATAGGAATGGCTCTCCGTCATGAGGGACGTGCTTTATAAACGATGTCACACATGCGCAGGTCGGGAATTGTGGGAAAAGGGCTCTTGGGTGAACTTAGCGCTCTAGCATAACGTATTGACGCCATGGTGTAGACAGATGAGAGAACAACAACAACAAGGATGACAGGTCAATCATTTTATTATCCCACCAGCACACCATAGCCGCGTTGGGTATGTTTACAATTCTCGTATGCTCTTGTCCAATCAGATTACAAGCATCTAGTCCGTCATTCATAATCCAGCCGTCGTCCATTAGAGAATATCCGCGTCCATAATCCAAAGACCTATTCCATTTTCCATATAACAGTATTAGCACCAAATTCAAAAAGACAATCATAGTATACAAAAACATAGGCTTGTTTCCTGCAAGAGAGAAGCAGTCAACAGTTTTCAATGATGCCGGCAAGACATATGATGTTCCAAAAATATCAAATCCGTATCGCTGATCAGTATTCTTAAGCCGTTGTTTGAGAAAGTTCAATCTTCGGTCAGGGTCGCTCTTGGCCTAAGCGTCGTCGAGCAGTCTGGGATACCGTTGAGGCAGCATGTTCTGAAACAGTTGTTTGCGCATTCTGCTTATTTTCCAGGGCCTTGGTGGGCGGTAACCCCATATCCTCTTCCAAGTGACGCTTTATGCTAGAGCGTTAAGGTCACCCAAGAGCTTGGTCTTCATGATGGACCTGTGGGTGGGGTCACCTTTCATTTCAAGCGGCAGCAGGCTATACCGATCATAGATGGCCATGGCTGTTTTCCTGAAGTTAGGGCACATTTGGATGTACGCATGAATGGGTTGAGAGCTTGGAGCTTTCGGAGCTGTTGGAGCTCGAAGCTCTTGCGTTAAGACGGGCGTTGGGCACGCCTCAATCTCGGAGCTCCGAGCTCTTGGGGCTCTCGGAGCTCGAAGCTCTTGAAGTCTGAGCTCGGAGCTCTTGGAGCTCGGAGCTCTTGGAGCTCGGAGCTCTTGTAGTCTGAGCTCGGAGCTCGAAAGTGACGTCATCGTACGCATGCGAACACACATGTGGTGCGCCCGCAGTACCCTATGCTCTACGGACATTGGGCAATATGTCAAATATATCAGCATTTTGAAAGCCATGGATGATTGAGGTAACCAATAAATTCAACGCTTTATATGATAGAGACGGGCATATTTAAAGGGTCAACGGCAGCCATCTTGAATAATTTTTCCTGTTACACTTGTTTGTTTTCGCCAAATTGTTGTGTGACGAATGTATTGATTGAATTTATCCCAAATTTATAGTCAAATATATCACAATCAGTGATCGAGATCATCCATGCGACAATTCAGCATGACATAATAACCAGGAAATGCCTCATGGCGGCCACCTTGGATATTTCGATTTCCCCAAGGATGCCAAGGTGGCATCATCCGGTTTCGTGATCAGCGCATCGAAAAGATATAGAAACCATCAAAAAACATTAGGTGGACTGTATTTCCAGGCTTTTCGACCTGCTCCCGGACTAAATGTACGAACGTTCATTGGCTGGTACCAGTTATGTAGGTCGGTAGGTCACCGTACTACTGGGCTAGTATCACTTCCACTGAATATAGCGTGAATGTGTCAGCTCTCGAATATTATGAATAGTGCATTTTAGTGCATCTGGTCCCCAGCGTAATTTTAAATAAAGCACATATACAAATATAGCAAGATTATATAGACGAATATCTTGACCGATAGCTGTAGCCTTTATTTCATGCATCAAATCATTTCATAAACCCCCAATATAAATTTCATGGGAAGTAGTTCGGCAAATATCTAATCGGCCCAGCGAAAACCAGCATGCGCAGTACAGTGGATCGTGTCCAAATACATGTATACGTTATTTTCCGAGTTCAGCCTTCCCGGATGAGAATGTAACAGCGCCATCTGTTCACAATTATACAGCGGCATGTTGGTATGAGAGTATAACAGCGCCATCTGTTCAAATTTGATAGCGAGTCACGCATATCAGTTGGAAGTACCTGTAGATATCGATATATCTAGAGCAAATATTGTCAGGGAAATGTTTTTTCAAGGTTGTGAAATTTTTCTTCCTTTTCTTTAATTTCGTACGTTTCATCACTGGATGCATGTTAAGTCTCCATAGCCCTACTTGAACACACAATCATGATTACTGAAACTCGCCCATGTATGAGGAACACAGGCGATTGAAATAACACACATATGATCTGAACACAATCATTATACTTGTTGATATAAATATAATCTATCTTCTTACACGGTTTTGATCTGTCTTTGCCAACGAACTACTAGTTTGTTTAGGGAGACCACTTCCACAAATATGGCTTCAAATATGTACCAGCCGCCGAGTAAAAAAGCTAAGATATACACAAACTGGAGTAAATGTATAAAATGTCAGAAAGATACATTGGAAACACTTAGTGTTGCTACAGTGAACGCAATTGACTTTTTCTGGGCAGCTGTGAAAACCAACCAGGATGATATTTTTATAAGACTTCAACGCGAATCGCTTTCTGAGAAAGAAATCGTGTGGCACAAAACCAGTTACAAGAATTACACGCACAAAACGTCTTTGGCACCGTTTTTAGCAAGTCCAATAGAAGGTATATTAAACACTCAATCGAGCACTAGAGGTGCAAGTGGTGGACTTGACTTCACTCGTTGTCTCTTTTGTAAATGTAAAAAAAGGAAAGGCGATACCCAGCTCATCATGGTTAGAAGCTTTGGTTTTCAGGAATCACTGTCTAACGCAGCAAATTACAAGCGTCTAGTCCGTCATTCATAATCCAGCCGTCGTCCATTAGAGAATATCCGCGTCCATAATCCAAAGACCTATTCCATTTTCCACATAACAGTATTAGCACCAAATTCAAAAGACAATCATAGTATACATAAACATAGGCTTGTTTCCTGCAAGAGAGAAGCGGTCAACAGTTTTCAATGATGCCGCAAGACATCATGATGTTCCAAAAATATCAAATCCGTATCGCTGATCAGTATTCTTAATCCATAATATTCGTTGTAAAGTCGTCATCTAAAGAATGATGTATCTCAGTCACGCTTTTGATTGTGACTGTTCATATGAGTACCATGAGGATCTTGAAGTACATAGGTTCATACGGCCCCTAGCCCCGGGTTAAGCGGAATTAGACACAAGTTACGAAACGTAGCGCCATAGATCTTGCCCGCTACGTTCGTATTTTGCTATCAGCATGCGATATGTATCGCCAAATTTGAGAAATTTTGAGTGGAGGCGCTTGGTGGAATAGCCCTGTTTTATAAGTTTCTGCAACAATGTTTTGTGACGTTGATTAAAATCATCACATTTGACACAGGATCTAGCAAATGCTACTAAGCGAGATATGTATACGCCATATGCAGGTCCCACTGGAATATTACGATGTCGAGGCAAGATCAGATCCTGTTATGCTTGCACGAATCGCTATGTCCGGCAATGACCTCGTGGCGGCAGATGCACGATACCACAAGGGGTGTCATAGTGCTTATCTTAGTGAGAGAAACATAAAAGCAAGCTTGAACAAAGCCTTAGAAGATGACAAAAAGGATTCTTCAATACAAGAATCCTCATTTCAGAATATGCTTCCACGTTAGTTAGAACTGCGAAATGGGGAAGTACTAGATATGAATGAAATCATGGAGCGTTTCAGGTCTGGGTCCTCGGACCTTCAAATCAAGGGGATGAAAGACAGAATTGGTATACATGAAAGACATGGTTGATGTTAGTAGGCTGGTGTCTACAGACGTAGATGTTGATGATCCAGAGGATTTGGTAGTAGATCCAGTCACAGAAGACGAATGGTCATTGAATTCTGATAAGCTGAACACACTCTTTGTAGCTGCTACAATTTTGAGGACATATATCACAGCCGTTGAGGGACTGTTAGTCAACCCAATTGACAGTGGAGACATATCTATAGAGAAATCTTTGACTCTAGTGCCAAAGTCTGTTTATACATTCCTAAAGTGGGTGATACAAGGCACAACTATGGGGGAAGAGAATGTCGCCCCAAACTCTCGATGTACGAATCCCCAAGATCATCGACATGTTTTGTCTGTAGGCCAGGATCTAATCCACATGGTTTCACATGGTAATGTGAAAACGCCAAAGCATGTTGGCCTGGCGATGGCAGTTCGGCATCAGACAGGCAGCAGCTCGGTTATCACAATGTTGAATAAACTTGGGCATGGTAGTAGCTATAGCTCGGTAGAACGAATAGATACAGGTCTAGAAAGCTACTACATGGAACAGTATGCCAAGAATAATGTAGTCATACCATCTTGTATTCGTCCTGGGTTGTTCACACAAGTAGCTGCTGATAACAATGATCTTTGCGAGGAGATGCTTGATGGCAAAAACACAACCCATTCTACAACAATTGTAGTATATCAAAATCAGTCTAATGTTCCACAGTGCACGCTTAATATCGACAAAGGTCCTCTTCCAAAGATTCACCCGCTTGACACTGACGACCTGTGTGATATGCAGCAATTCCATGCCAGTGGAAGAAAGCCTGATACAAAGGAGTATGTTGGCAAAGTAAAACCAGAATGGTTTGAGTCTAAAAGGAGTGGGACATGTTCTGATGCTTCACTTGGACATTGCTTAGATGAAAATGTTTGGATCCTTCGGAAGAAGTCACAACAGAAGAACAATCGGTGCCAAGTTGGTCCGGATTCAACGCAAATATGTCCCTTCACAAGCCAGTGAAGTCCATGATGCCAGCATCGCCAACAGAGTATAGTACTGTCTATACTGTACTCTGTACTGTAAAACGCATGATGGCTGTTTTGGGACAGAAACATGGAATTTAACCCTAGACGAGGCATTTTTTTGCAAAGCAAGAGAAATTCTATGGCGGAGGTCACTCGAGTTCCCAAATACAATTCTGCGCCTGGGGGGAATGCATATTGCATTGACTTTTTGGCGGTTCTTGGCAAAGTTTTTGCAAACTCGGGGCTTGAAGACCTCTTGGTGGAATCTGGGGTGTATGCGCCTATCACTGCCGCAAATCTACTGAAAGGAAAGGCATATAACAGAGGTATTCGTACCCATAAGCTGGTTATGGAAGCCTTGGAGAGACTGTTGTGGGGTTCATTCTGCAAATGGGTACAAATGTCTCGTCATGATACAACTAACACAACTTTTCATTTGGACGACATCAGGTGCAACTATGACGCTGCCATACAATCCTTTCAAAAAGGAAATACAGAAGAGCAAAGAGCGCACGTGAATAGTTTGAAGGATATTTTAGCCCCACTTGAAGATCAGATGCAGAAATTCAAAGATGAACAGAGTTCAAAGTCCAAACTATTCAAATTTTGGATACTGTACATTGACATGGTCCATATTCTGCTGAATTTCATCCGAGCAGAGAGGGATAGCATTTGGGATCTTCATCTGAGTAGTTGTGTGGCGATGCTCCCCTTTTTTCATGCTTTTAATCGTCCGGACTATGAGCGCTGGCTAACTGTATACATCAGTGACATGAATCTCCTTGTCGAACGAGCACCAGAAGTGTACGAACAGTTCAAACAAGGTAACCATACTGTATCCAGACCTGGCAGTCCTTTCTCAAGTGTGTGGACGGACATGGCTCTGGAACAGTCAGTTAACCGTGATACGAAGGGACCAGGTGACATTATAGGTATTTCCCAACGAGTCAAAGCCTTAAACAGATGGTTCCTTACGTGCCACCAGCGATCGGCTATTGTTACAGCAATTATGAGTATGTGTGACATGAAGTCTGAACAAGGCGATAAGGAACACAAGGAGTCTGGTCACTGTCGCATCCAGAGAGATGAGACAGATGTTAAACACCTGCTTAGCTCTGTAGAGACACTGATGGCAAATCCGTTTGAAGTCGAAGGTGACGAGGTACCTCTCTCAAATATTGCAACAGGTATCGCACTCTCTGAGGCTGATGCCTGTCAACTTACCTCATGTAAGCAACTCGGAGAGAAACTTAGTAATAGCTTTGTAAACCTCCGGTTGGAGAAAGGGGAAGCTTCAGTATATGACCCAATACCGAGGCAAAATATACCGACATTTGCCAAGCCCAATAAACCTCTCAAATCGAAGACTACGAAAGTCAAAGAAATTCCGATTAATGCAGACAGAGAATTCAGCAGGCTACTCATTGCTTCCAGAACTAGACGCGTTCCTCTAAGGGAGATGCTTGAGCATGAACTGTCAGCTGTCCCATTGTCCCTATTCGCTCCAGATGGTTCTTATCGAAAGACAAATAAAAGTGCTCTCTTATCCGAACTGGAAAAATGTGTAGCATGTGACAGTATGTATGTCGACACCTCTTCCCACTTCCCTTATATGTGTTGTAATTTTTACCTGTATATGGCGAGATTCTGCTGGTGGACGTTTCGTCCCCGAGGCCCGCCCCCTGTACAGACCTTTTGGTCTTTGATATATGTTGGCACTTGTGGAAAGTTGATGCTGGGTCGACATCGGGCCTTACAGACTAGTCTTTTGTGTTAAATGCCGTCACTTACATCTGACGACGATACAGCTCACCAATCTCCAATGTACGAGTTGTCACAGCGAAACAGCTCACCAATTACCAGTATACGAGTTGTTAGAGCATTTCCATCATAGCTCTCTAGATTTGTATCTAATACCGCTTATGCCGGTGCTAGGGGCCGTGGTCATATCATTCAAGTTGCCACATGAACAGGTACAATAAAAGCGTACCTGAGATACAACACATATCACGAATCGTTAGATTCTTGGTATGTGCTTTAGAATAGGTTAACCAGAAGACTATTCTGTGCAGTCATGTGACGCAGTCAGTATGCCGGCACCTCTTCCCACTTCCCTTATATGTGTTGTAATTTTTACCTGTATATGGCGAGATTCTGCTGGTGGACGTTTCGTCCCCGAGGCCCGCTCCCTGTACAGACCTTTTGGTCTTTGATATATGTTGGCATTTGTGGGAAGTTGATGCTGGGTCGACATCGGGCCTTACAGATTAGTCTTTTGTGTTAATTGCCGTCATTTACATCTGACGACGATACAGCTCACCAATCTCCAATGTACGAGTTGTCACAGCGAACAGCTCACCAATTACCAGTATACGAGTTGTCAGAGCATTTCCATCATAGCTCTCTAGATTTGTATCTAATACCGCTTATGCCGGTGCTAGGGGCCGTGTGGTCATATCATCCAAGTTGCCACATGAACATGTACAATAAAAGCGTACCTGAGATACAACACATATCACGATTCGTTAGATTCTTGGTATGTGCTTTAGAATAGGTTAACCAGAAGACTATTCTGTGCAGTCATGTGACGCAGTCAGTATGTCGGCACCTCTTCCCACTTCCCTTATATGTGTTGTAATTTTTTCCTGTATATGGCGAGATTCTGCTGGTGGACGTTTCGTCCCCGAGGCCCGCCCCCTGTACAGACCTTTGGTCTTTGATATATGTTGGCATTTGTGGGAAGTTGATGCTGGGTCGACATCGGGCCTTACAGACTAGTCTTTTGTGTTAAATGCCGTCATTTACATCTGACGACGATACAGCTCACTAATCGCCAATATACGAGCTGTCACAGCGAAACAGCTCACCAATTACCAGTATACGAGTTGTCAGAGCATTTCCATCATAGCTCTCTAGATTTGTATCTAATACCGCTTATGCCGGTGCTAGGGCCGTGTGGTCATATCATCCAAGTTGCCACATGAACAGGTACAATAAAAGCGTACCTGAGATACAACACATATCACGAATCGTTAGATTCTTGGTATGTGCTTTAGAATAGGTTAACCAGAAGACTATTCTGTGCAGTCATGTGACGCAGTCAGTATGTCGGCACCTCTTCCCACTTCCCTTATATGTGTTGTAATCATTGAGAAGCTACCAAGGACATCTGATCCCCCAACCACCATTCAGATATTTGATGCCATGGTTCAAAAACCAGCGACAAATGCTACATTCGGTGATTTCGCTTCAGATTTCTGCAACACGGTGATGCGGCCCTTCCAGATGCATGTTGGAATTTCACGTGTTGATGTGGTTTTCGACAGATACGATATTCAGAATTCGATTAAGTCGTACGAACGAACGCGTAGACAGAATGGAGTTGGCACACTGGAGTTTCTCATTCATGGTCCACACATACCTGTCCCAAAACAATGGGCAAAATTCATAGCCAGATCTTCAAACAAGGCGAGGCTAACGCTTTCCTGGTCACTGAATTGTCCAAACGGGCACAAAGGGGGCCCCTACCCGGACAACAGTTGTTCATAGGTGGTGGTTTTCCTGACGGCAGAGAGTCGCGGAAGATAACAGCTGGGAAACAGACAGAAGTTCGAGCACTTTTCACTGGCCAAGAGGAGGCAGATACACGCATGATTCTACATGCTCACCATGCTGCCCAAGAAGGGTATGATCGTATAGTAGTAAGATCACCAGATTCAGATGTAGGTATTCTGCTTATCTACCATCATCCAAATCTGAAAGTGGAGACGTGGTTGCAGACAGGAATTGGAATGAAATCCAGATTGATTCCTATACATGCTCTTGCTACTAAGCGGAGAAAGATTCTAAGTGCTGTCCTTGGACTTCATGCCATTTCTGGCTGCGATACTACCAGTTCTCTTTATGGTATGGGCAAGGTAAAGATCCTTAAGCTGATCGAAAGCAACCCGGAAAAGTATTGTACACCTTTATCCGATCTCGGAAACGACATTGAACTGAGTAATGATGCCTTACAAGGGTGCCAAGATATTGTTGTAGCCCTGTATGGTGGTGAGAATGTCGATGGAGGTGTTGACAGTCAGCGTTATAACCTCTTTTGTAGAAGGCAACTCAAAAACACAGCTCTACCACCAACATCAGACAGTCTTAACTGTCATTTGAAGAGAGTCAACTACCAATGCTTCGTTTGGAAGAAGTCGATCGTACCAACGGCAGACATTCCTCCACCGATTGACAATGGATGGCAGCTAGACGACGATGGTTTCCTTGTCCCAGTTCGTATGACGAAGGACCAAGCACCATCATCAGTGATTGAACTCCTGTCCTGTAATTTCTCAAAATCGGCATGTACAAGACGAACCTCTCAATGTAAGCTGAATGAGATGCCATGTATTGACTCTTGTAAATGTTCGGGATCTGATGATTGCCAAAACCCATATAAAGTGGAGGACGATAACGAAGATGCAAGCGATGATGTGGAAGAAGAGAGTGAGACAGAAGACTAGTTAAACCGTCCGCCGTTCGTCAACATCTAATTTTCTTCTAATAACGACACTTATTCTCATAGGGAACCCGTACTCAACACCTGTACGACTTCAGATAAAGAATATTTTTGTATTACCTTGAAAAATGCTCAGCGGCTTTTTGTTTTGTAAACAAAACAGTGACCTACTGACCTGCATAATACAGGCCAATCGTATTCGTTTTGATTTTCATGCATTGTAGATCTTATTCCATATAAATACGTTTACGGTGGTATCGTAATAGCAAAATTTAAAGCTGAAGTTTAAGCTAAAGTTTTGATGTGATTGCCCTACCCCTTAATTTCCACATTTGTTCAAAATTGCTTTGATTTACAAACAAGTTGGAGAAGAATCACTTTTAGGCAGACGATCAAATTATTTCATCAAAAACATGTACATGATATGTAGAGAATCTATAGGTATTCGTTTTGCAAATTGATGCCCATTTCTGTGCACACAACTGACAAGAAAGAACACTTGTCGCGTTTTTTTCCCCTTGAAATCAACACAATGCCCTACTGACCTACATATCAGCCGAATCATGACCAATCAATATAAGGTTTGCTTTGTGAGACAGCCCAAGTAAATACCTTAATAATGAGATATGACATGTAACCATTGAAGACGTAGCCTCCGAAATATGTTGTAATTTGTTACCCCTACCCCCTAATTTTCGCGTTAATTGAGAATTGCCGTTGTCTGCTTTAAGCGCCTCTAGCACATTACCTACCCATGTTTCAAACCGTCCACCCATCCTAGTCGTGTGTGTCTGTGTATGATCTAACAAAAAATCACAATGAAAATTGTCTATACCGTGGGTTGAGGTTCGATGCCGAAAACGGACTTGGGATGATGGACTCGTTTCCACTCGATTTATGATCTTACAGTTTAAGGAGACAAATCACAAAAAAGACATCTTAGTTAAGATAACTTTTCTAATCACACCACAAATCTGGTAAAAATAAATCTTATTTAAGATAACTTTTCTTATAACAAGATATATCTAGTAAAATTAAATCCTATTTAAGATAATTTTTCTTAAAATGAGATAAATCTGACAAAATGGAGCAAACTAAGAAAACATTTCTTGAAATTTTCCGGTTTTAAGGTAATTTATCTAGAATTGAGATAAATTTTTTTTATTTAAGTACCCTATTTTTGGCAGTGTAGAAGAGTCTGACTATCAGAGTTAATTCAAACATCACTGCATGTATTAATGTATCTCTTATCAATCTTATTATGCTGAAATCTTGTTTTTTTTTGTGGTCAAACGTCGGCCGAAAAATTCCAAAGGTTTGGATCAAAGCTCTCCATTCTAGAGATATTCAGTTTGTGGATATTCTCCATTATAGAAACATTTCTTAGATATTGAATAATACCAATCTCGACCAGGAAATTTATCACGTCTGCTTTTAAGTAGTTAATATGTGTGCTCTCAGAGTACTGGGTATTAACCTACGCGGAATCTCTGAATTCGCATCGTTCCTGTAGTGGATTTAATTAATCGTATCAGGGTAGAGTTTGCACCAAGAAGATATTTCAGGTCAAGCTGATGTAGATATTGAATCTCGATTTTGAGATTCATTTTCATCTGCTTTACAGATCTTATATGTATACTCTTTCAGTGCGCTTTCAACGTAAAATCCATCAGCAGAATTCCCTTCACGCCAAAAATGGTGTCAAGACAGAAAAAGTTCTCGATTCTAAAGATATTCCTGCTAAATTGTTGAAAAATACCAACATCGATTTGAGTTTTATTTGCTTTCACACATTCTATGTGTATGATGCTTCACAGCGTTTGTTTCTTGAATGAAACCGTCTCATTATTACTCAAGTACAATCTAATTAAAACTAAATCCAATCTGCTTCCCCATTTGGATATGTCGCTTGCTGGATCTAACCGGCTTGCAGTAACGCGCGTGTTGACCAATCCCGAGAGCTCTTCATAGTGCTTTGAAGGGAACATAATGGCAAGTGCTTTCTGGTTGGCTCAGCCGAGGCACACGCCAAGCTGTCGCGGAATCTGCTGATGTTGCCGCCCTCCCGCCAGGTTGGCGCCATAATGCGGGGTAGAATTATGGACTCGTCCTTGGCGTAATCTTGAGTTAAAGCAGAGACCATGAATCTATCGCGCCCTGCCCGACTCAAGTGAAGTAGGTAAAATGCGGCCGTGATATCATAAGACTATTAAATATTCATGGGATGGGCGTTCTGAACACCAAATTCAATTGAAATCAGTAAGATTCTACATAGCGACATATACGATTGGGGAGCATTGATAGGATATTAATTTATTAAGATTGACTCAAGTATCTTCTCTGTAAAGCGACCAGCCTGTATCTGGCCATAGTATAGGATAGCTTATTAAGTATTTTCTCACATCACAGCGGTCAACAGCCATGTAATACACCTATGTGATACAAAACCCGTATCACATTCTTAGGTTTTTACTACTCATTCTTCGTTCATTTATCGACATTTACGGCCCAAAATTAGTGTGCTTTGAGATATGAATAGCATACTCGTGGCCATTTATCTGAATTTTTTATCACATTCGTTTGATAAAACCCATAAGAAACTCGTTTGTTTCATTTGAGTGTGATACAAATCAAATCAGATAATGACCACTCCTAGTGATAATCTATATTTATATTCTAATATGAGATGTCGTAGCCATGATCATGATCATCACGGTATTATTCTGATGAATGTCCCTGCAATATCAAATGTCTCAGCCATGCAGGATCACCATGGTATTATTCTAAATATGTCCCTGCTCATAGGGTAGGAACACCCAAAGAAAGTGCGAGAGTTTACGAACATATCTTCACATATGGAGTCTATTCTTGAATCACAGATAGAATCAGTAATTTCATCCGATTTGCCTGGACACCCGCCCGCTGACACCAATAGGGAGAGTCATGTTAAAAAAGGATGGAGGATTACAACTCGATCTCTTTCTGTCTGTACAGCAATCTTCACCGCGTATCATAACACAGATGCTATCTGAAAACAGGACTTCTCGTACATGATTAATACGATTGTGTGTCGCTGATAACTTTGGACTAAATGATCTACATATAGATCAGCAACAGTGGCTGGAATAAGCCATTTATGTAGAGCAGACTTGATCTACTGATTGGAAACTTCATTGATAGATGAACCTCTCGCAGAAGCTTAATTCCTAGGAACGACAAATTGCATTTCTTCCGTAAGCCAATCCCCTTGAATATAGTACTTTGACATTGTGTTATAGTTCAATGCTCCATGAAAGTCATCCTTGTTCTTGCAGTTTGCCCGGGCAAAAGTACACGAAATCCGTATACAGTACCATGTGGTGAACGAGATAGCACTCTTCTTCAATTTTGACCGTCCATTTAAGGAATAACTGTGTTGTATTTTGTGTTTGCGGACGTTCATGCTGGTTTTACTGCTGCAAATTGGGTTATATAGACGACGCGTCAGCGGAGTCTGTAAAACGGATATTTGCGACAGCAAACCCGTTATTAACGCTCGCAAACACTAAAATACAACGCCGTTATTTTTATTCTTATTCAGCTTCTTCCTTTCCAAAGTAATTTATTAGATATGCCTTAGAAATTGGGGCATTTATCCACATTCCATGTAACATTTAATATGCTTGTCATGGAGCCTTGGAGCCTTGGGGCCCAGGTGTTCACCAGGTGTTCATAAAACAGACGGCCCAGATCGATCGCGTAGCAGGTTAAAACAATTTGCCCCCGACAGTGCAAATTTACAGTCGCGAATATTTCTAGTCGTCCAATCGAGTACACGGATGGAATCAGATGGTATTATTGCCTCTTGCATATCACTCCAATTTAGAATATCGATTGCTTGCCCCAGGTGGCTGACTGTGCACACAGGGAGGGCCGAGATGGAAGTTGTAATCTCAATGACCTTGCGCATATGTTTACCCAAGTTGGTATGCCTGGAACTTTCATACCAGTGATAAGACAATTATTATAATTAACTAGAAGCGCATTCTAACAAAATTTCATCACATTCTTGCATGGTGACCAAACAACTCCCGTACTCGTACTGTTAAGGCGTACAAATGATAAATCTCTCACGATCGGAACGAGGAAATGGGGGAAGCGAAGGAGAAATGAATGTGGCAAAGATAAGCCATTATTAGCATGCCAAGTTTCATACCCCAAACTTGAGTTACAATTA
>JAVTVY010032692.1:0-14034 GCA_036873755.1 Hanleya hanleyi
GATGATTCACGATCATATCACTTTAAATTAGTTAGTGGATTTAACTAACGCACCCAATAGTATACATAGCTTACGTACAGTTCTGTATGCGTTACCTCTGAGAGCTTTAAATCAAATAGCCAGAGATATACAACAATCTGCGTCTTCAGGAAATATAATACCATCAAAAATCAATAAAGTATGTCAAGATATAGCGTATTTTCGGTTGTATCGTCCAGTGAACATAATCGAAACATCTCAAGATCGGCTTTTCTTGAAACTCAACTACTTAGATAAAGGACTGGACATCATGAATTTACCTCGAATCCTGAATGATCCAGAGGTACGCAACGCTGTACCAAACTATTTCAAGTTCACAGAACCTCCTTGCATTTCATATAAGTATACTAAATCTATAGCCACCAAAATATTCAATTACTCCAATGCTGCCAAGGAGTTTGACTGGAACTTATACACGTCAGGAGGCTATAGTTGTGATTGTGAATTGTCGAACTTTATCTATACACCATGCAAACATATTGTGACTGGTGACCTTGATGTGGTGAGTGATAAGGATCTGAAATTTCTCCTGATGAAAGGACCTAAATATAGAGAGCCAAGAAGAATAAATCTGAAGGCCGACCAGAAGATAGTCCTGTCTGCATTCGAACAGTACGTTATTGATTGGTCTAAGCGAGAAAAAGTTGAACCTACAGTACTCGCTGATTGGCTGGACCTCACCAAGAGCAAGATCGTTGAAACAATCCGCTATATTGACAGAAGTACTCTTCCCCAAGCAAAACAAGTTCTGAGAAACCTCAATTCGCAAGAAGTTCTAGCAAATCTCCAGAGTAAATTCGTCATAGTCCCAGCAGACAAAGCTCCGAATAATATAATATTCATATGTAAATATTACTATTACCAGGTCCTGGTTAAAGAATTGAGTGTAGACATATCTTCATCAAATACGTCTACTTACTCCCAATCTGCATTTACTCTGGAAGATTTATTTAACAATCACAAAAAGTTTCTCAGGGAAAGAGGTATTTGTCTTCCAACCAATCATAACGACATACCAAATATATACTGGACTCCCAAAATGCATAAATCACCATACAAAGCTAGATTCATAGCTGGTTCGAGAAGCTGCACCACCAAGCTTCTTTCAACCCTATTGACGAGGGCCCTTCAGGAGGTAAAAGCATTTTGGGAAAGGCATTGCGCCACTATTTCTAAGAACTCTGGCGTTGAATGTATGTGGATATTGAAAAACTCAAAATGTCTTACGGAAGAACTTGATGCTAAAGGTCACATACTGTACAGACATGTATCCACATGGGATTTCTCGACTCTCTATACTACAATCCCTCATCAGGACCTTATTGACTGTCTAAGTTCATTAATAGTATCTGTGTTCAAGAAAACTGATCGTAGATATATTAATGTCGGAAGCCATAAAGCATTCTTTAGCTCTACTACATACAAGAGATATCATTCATGGGATGTTTCTTTGTTTATAGAGTTGCTTGAATTTCTCATTAAAATATCTATGTGAAATTTGGCAACACAATATATCAGCAGCATATAGGTATTCCAATGGGTACTAATTGTGCACCCCTCTTGGCTGACCTGTATCTGTTCTCTTATGAATATGACTATATGCAGGCGCTTTCAAAAACCGATCCATTCAAAGCCCGTTCCTTCTCATTCACCAAACGCTATATAGACGGTCTTCTCGCTGTGGATCATCGCTATATAAATGACGCAGTGAAGGATATATATCCACCTTCACTGGATTTGAAGGAAACTACAGATAGCCCTACAGGCACATTTTATTTAGATCTCTATCTCTATAAAAATGAAGCGGGCATTCTCTCTCGTCGACTTTATGACAAAAGAGATGATTACAATTTCGACATCGTAAACTATCCCTTTCTGGATAGTAAATATTCCAGTGGGACCTGCATATGGCGTATACATATCTCGCTTAGTAGCATTTGCTAGATCCTGTGTTAAATGTGATGATTTCAATCAACGTCACAACACATTGTTGCAGAAACTTATAAAACAGGGCTATTCCACCAAGCGCCTCCACTCAAAGTTTCTCAAATTTGGCGATACATATCGCATGCTGATAGCTAAATACGAACGTAGCGTGCAAGATCTATGGCGCTACGATTCGTAACTTGTGTCTAATTCTTAACCCGGGGCTAGGGGCCGTATGAACCCATGTACTTCAAGGTCCTCATGGTACTCATATGAACAGTCACAATCAAAGCGTGACTGAGATACATCATTCTTTAGATGACGACTTTACAACGAATATTATGGATTAAAAATACTGATCAGCGATACGGATTTGATATTTTTGGAAGATCATGATGTCTTGCCGGCATCATTGAAAACTGTTGACCACTTCTCTCTTGCAGGAAACAAGCCTATGTTTATGTATACTATGATTGTCTTTTTGAATTTGGTGCTAATACTGTTATTTGGAATATGGAATAGGTCTTTGGATTATGGACGCGGATATTCTCTAATGGACGACGGCTGGATTATGAATGACGGACTAGACGCTTGTAATTTAAATCTACGAACAGGTAGCCGTACGGACGGCTTGTTGCTCCTTGAAACGCCTGCATGAAATGGTCGATGTTCTGAGAATAAATTCGACTACCAAACACACGGATTTGTGCTCTGTCAATGGGATTGGAGAACAACACAAAGTATTGGCAGTTCAAGGCAATATCTCTGGACGCCTTCCCTTGAGGAAAGACATTCTGAGTCAAATAGATGACGAACAGATTGCGATGATGGGACCCTTTGGTGAATAGGTCGGCGATTTTCGAATTGTCCTTGGCCGCACTCATCAGATCATCGAGCACTACCACGTTGGTCTGCTCGGAATCGAAGTAATAGGGTTCGTCTATGTCGTAAGGAATTCCTGGGACAAAGCTCACATTCTGTAATCGCGTAGTTTCGTAGGCGGGCTGCCACTGGCTATAACACCAAACAACACGTGTTGGAGCTGGGGTTGCCACACCTTCCTCTAGAAACTTCATCACCCAGGACGTCTTTCCACACCCCGTATGGCCGCTCACCGTCATCGTATAGGGATGTCCTACGCCACTTGGTGGACCTATAGCGGGACTTGGTGGTGTCTCTTGTCTATGCGTTAGACGCATATGTCTGAGCATATTGTCGCGACGAGAGAGCGTCTTTTGACAGAACGGACATGTACTTGACATGGTACCCGGTCAAAGGATGGATACAGACTGAGGCTAATGGTGTACAAACGACCTTATATGACCACTCACTCACTCACTCACTCACCGTCGTTAGTGCGTCCATGCGTTAAGACGGGCGTTGGGGACGCCTCACGGGCGTTTTGCACGCCTCACTCACTCACTGACTCACTCACTCACTCACTCACTCACACGCACGAGGGCGTCAACGCCCGGTGATGGTGGTGGGAGCTCCCGTGTGGCAGAGCTCTTGGATCGGAGCTCTTGGAGCTCAAAGCGTGTGGAGCTCAGAGCTCGGAAGTGACATTTGCATATGACCTCTGTGAGGTCACTTCCGCTTCCGATCACGTGACCGGAACTGACCTTTGACCCCGGCGCGCAATTTTATCCCGTATTGTTAGCGCGCGCCGGGGTCAAAGGTCAGTTCCGGTCACGTGAACGGAAGCGGAAGTGACCTCACAGAGGTCATATGCAAATGTCACTTCCGAGCTCTGAGCTCCACACGCTTTGAGCTCCAAGAGCTCCGATCCAAGATCTCTGCCACACGGGAGCTCCCACCACCACCACCGGGCGTTGACGCCCTCGCGCGTGTGAGTGAGTGAGTGAGTGAGTGAGGCGTGCAAAACGCCCGTGAGGCGTCCCCAACGCCCGTCTTAACGCATGGACGCACTAACGACGGTGAGTGAGTGAGTGAGTGAGTGGTCATATAAGGTCGTTTGTACACCATTAGCCTCAGTCTGTATCCATCCTTTGACCGGGTACCATGTCGAGTACATGTCCGTTCTGTCAAAAGACACTCTCTCGTCGCGACAATATGCTCAGACATATGCGTCTAACGCATAGACAAGAGACACCACCAAGTCCCGCTATAGGTCCACCAAGTGGCGTAGAACATCCCTATACGATGACGGTGAGCGGCCCTACGGGGTGTGGAAAGACGTCCTGGGTGATGAAGTTTCTAGAGGAAGGTGTGGCAACCCCAGCTCCGACACGTGTTGTTTGGTGTTATAGCCAGTGGCAGCCCGCCTACGAAACTACGCGATTACAGAATGTGAGCTTTGTCCCAGGAATTCCTCACGACATAGACGAACCCTATTACTTCGATTCCGAGCAGACCAACGTGGTAGTGCTCGATGATCTGATGAGTGCGGCCAAGGACAATTCGAAAATCGTCGACCTATTCACCAAAGGGTCCCATCATCGCAATCTGTCCGTCATCTATTTGACTCAGAATCTCTTTCCTCAAGGGAAGGCGTCCAGAGATATTGCCTTGAACTGCCAATACTTTGTGTTGTTCTCCAATCCCATTGACAGAGCACAAATCCGTGTGTTTGGTAGTCGAATTTATCCTCAGAACATCGACCATTTCATGCAGGCGTTTCAAGGAGCGACAAGCCGTCCGTACGGCTACCTGTTCGTAGATTTAAAAGCCCATACCCCGGAAGATCGTCGGCTGACGACCCACCTGTTACCCGGCGAGGCATCACCGCAACAACATATATCCCGACACCATCCACCGAGTCCACATCTGGTAGGGCAGCAGCAGCAACCCACCCCCATACAGCGGGGACCCTTCATACCATCAGTCCCGGAATATCACCCAACCGTGAAGGACCAACCCGAGGTTGAAGAACATAATGTGAACTCGAGGCTATGGAAGGATTTGTTCAAAGAAAGTATGGACGCCGAGCTGGGCGAGATGTTGGAGGCCACAGGAAACACGTTTCAACGCAAAGGGTATTCGAAAGAGGAAGCCGCAATTTTAGCCCATAACAGATTGGCACCCAGACTACGACGCGCTTTATGTCAGCGGTATGTCGACCTCGTGACCCATATGAAATTGTTGGATAAGGACCCAGTCCATATGGAAATTGAAAGAACAGCGTCGATGTTGAAAACCTCGGGCATGAACTGGAAAGCGGCGTATGTCAGAGCAATAGCACTAAAGAAACATTTGTTCGAACGCATCATTAAACGAAGTTAAAGCGTTAAGAAAGTGTGTTAAGGCGCTGAGACGGGCGTTAAGGCGTAACGACTGGCGTTGACGGGCGTCACTGTATTTCGGTGAATTGGAGTCAATTCCATGGAAATCAGAGCTTTTGAGCTAATTCACCAGGGCGTTGAAGCGTTAAGCTAAGCGTTGATGGGCGTTACTGTCTATAAAAGCAAGCGTATTTCCAAAAACACGCACAGTCGTTCAACCGTCAACATGGCTTATACTTGCTCTGAGTGCGAACGCACGTTCACCAGACATTACGATATGATGCGACATCAGAAAAATATACATGGGATTGAAGACTCCGAGGAGTCCGTTGAGGCGGATGCTGATACAGAGACTCAGCAATCTCTGTTTCGGTATCGAGAGTGTATCAACTGATACCGAAACAGAGATTGCTGAGAGTCCATCTAGTGATACGGAGAGCTTGACCTCAGATAGTCAGCCTACATCCGTGGAAAGTGAGGCAGAACCTACCTTCTGGGATCGTATTGTGACAGCAGCTATCAATACTTACGCTGCAGCGATCGAGGACGCCGGAGAGGATAATTTACAACAGGCATACACCCAAATGCGCCCTCGCATCAGGAAAACAGCCATGGCGATCTATGAACAGTATACCTTACTACCGCTTGAAATGAAAGGCGACCCCACGCACAGGTCCGTCATGAAGACCAAGCGTCACTTGGAAGAGGCTATGGGGCTACCACCCACCGAGGCCCTGGAAAATGCGATCAGAATGCGCAAACAACTGTTTCAGGACATGCTGCCCGAAGAATATCCAGGCCTGCCCGACGACGCTTAGGTCACACCGAGCAAAGGTGGAACTTTTTGAAATGGCGACTTCTGATTGGGCAAGAATACATCTAACGGACTGGAACGAATATGACAGATGCAAATGGTGGCCTCTGATTGGGCAAGAGTCTTTTTGAGTTGTAAACATACCCAACGCGGCTCCCCCAGCGTTGGTATGATGTAACATTGGGGAAAATAAACTATATGAAAATAACCTCTTGTTGTTGTTGTTCTCTCAAGTGTCATCCTTGTTGTTGTTCTCTCTCCGGTCTATATCCGGATGTAAACCACAGATGAACAGGTCAGTACACGCATTCCTATCATTCAATATGACCTTGAACTATCACCTGATCTCCCCGTGATTCTCCAAATACAATTGACATCTTCGCCCACCTCCGGGTCTCTTCGGTGACCTCCGTAACATCTTCGGTAACCTCCGTGTCTCTTCGGGCACCTCCGCGACATCTTCGGCCACCTCCGTGTCTTCCTCCGTAACTACCCGACTGTTCCCGTGTATACTCGGATGTACCCGGAACGTCCATCTCTACCCCAAACACACACCCACATACCCCCCAAAATGCCTGCTTTCTATACTACCGCCTGCCTGCGCATGCGCAGAATGATGTCAGTTTTACGTCACATCCACCCAGCCGGATACTCCTTCACATATGCTTCACATTGATACCTCACTCGACTCAATCAGACCATTAGTGGCCCACCTAGACCCCAAAACGTTCCTTCCAATGCACTTTTCCCACAATTCCCTGTCTGCGCATGCGCAGAATGTCGAAAACGATCGACACACTAGTCCAGGCGGATGCCCCCTCACGTATCCTTCGCAACGATACCTCACTCGACCCCATCGGCCCACTAGGGACTCCCCTAGACCCCAAAACGTCTATTTCCATACCCTTTTCCCACAATTCCCTGTCTGCGCATGCGCAGAATGTTGAACACGAACGACACACTAGTCCAGGCGGATGCCCCCTCACGTATCCTTCACATTGATACCTCATACGACTCCATAGGACCCCTAATGGCCCATCCAGCCCCCAAAACGTCTATTTCCATACCCTTTTCCCACAATTCCCTGCCTGCGCATGCTCAGAATGACAATATTCCTAACACCCATCCACCCAGGCGGATGCGCCCTCACGTATCCTTCGCAACGATACCTCACTCGACCCCATCGGCCCACTAGGGACTCACCTAGACCCCAAAACGTTCCTTCCAATGCACTTTTCCCACAATTCCCTGTCTGCGCATGCGCAGAGGCGGATGCCCCCTCACGTATCCTTCGCAACGATACCTCACTCGACCCCATCGGCCCACTAGGGACTCGCCTAGACCCCAAAACGTCTATTTCCATACCCTTTTCTCACAATTCCCTGTCTGCGCATGCGCAGAATGTTGAACACGAACGACACACTAGTCCAGGCGGATGCCCCCTCACGTATCCTTCACATTGATACCTCATACGACTCCATAGAACCACTAGTGGCCCATCCAGACCCCAAAACGTCTATTTCCATACCCTTTTCCCACAATTCCCTGTCTGCGCATGCGCAGAGTGTTGACAACGATCGAGACACTAGTCCAGGCGGATGCCCCCTCAAATAGGCTTCACATTGATACCTCATACAACTCCATCGGCTCATTAGGGGCTCCCCTAGATCCCAAAACGTCTATTTCCATACACTTTGTCTACTGCGCATGCGCAGAATGACGTCAGTTCCACGTCACACCCATCCCCACGGATGCTCCTTCACGAATGCTTCACATTGATACCTCATACGACTCCATCGGACCAACATTGGCCCACCTAGACCCCAAAACGTCTAGCGGACCCATACAGGGTCCAGTTTTCGACACTAGATGACCACATCCCGACAAAATGACCAGTTTTCGACACCGGACGTGCCGCCATCCTGAACCAGAAGGCAGACGCCGCCATCTTGGATATGTCCCATAATGCACCCGGTCAAAATACTCGCTTCTGATTGGCTGAGGGCAACGCCCCAACCAACCGGAAGTGAGCGCTCCACAAATGAGAGGCAATTTACTCTTTTCCTACTACTCGCCTAAAACTCTACACTACATACAACTAATTCAGCTTGGATACTCATTGGTAACAAGCAGTACGGTGGATGTTAAGTTGTAACCGATTTTTACCCATTTTTGACATTCTTTGTTCCCAAAATGACATTAATTGCTCAAAATCCGTGTGCCATCCCCTCTATCCTTGATCCCTGCCTCGCAAAGGAGTAATTTAGCATAGGTACTCATTTGTAACAAAAAATGTCACCGAAAGTTTTAAAAGCGTTTCCGAGGTCCTTGAAAGGCCGAGTATTTTATGGCAGCAATAATTCTAAATTAAATCCGATAAAGGCGAGCCCTTAAAACTAAAATGTAGATTGCTTGCCTATGGTTGAAATATGAGGCACTCTTAACTGGTTTAGACATGTACAGCATTGCGCCCAGAGAGATATTAGAAGTTAAATAACGTATAATATGGATGATAATATAAGGACGTCAATAATTCCAACTAATTCAGACTTAAGCCGGTATGCTCAGATTATTTGTCACTTTTCATCAATCTGTAGCGTTGATTATGAATTTGTATGTTATGTGAAGGAAACCATTTTCTGGAAAAAGTAGGACAATAACCCCCTTTGTTTACAACTAAATCTCGTAGCGAACTTGTAAACGATATTCGGGGCAAAAATACATCATACCAACGACTCTAATCTGGCCGCAAAAAGCTCATAATGATTACTATCATCGATATTTCAGGAAAACAAATCGCTGTTCATTCGTGCTGACCTTTTAAGAATTATACGTGAATTGAGAATTGATATCTGTTCGAAAACCAATGTAAGCGGTTTCGGTCATTTTGATCGAATTTCGTTTTTATGCTATTTTCTCCTAACGTTTGACATAATACATCAGGGAACAATTGTCCGATGCGATATCAATATTTCTGAACACTTTTCAAGTTGTTTTGCTGGCAAGAAAATCCTTGCAAACGACTGCTGCATATCACTGGTACGTACGCATATTGAAATACGAAAACGCAAAGTAAACACAAGACGTTTTTATTTGTACAGTATGTGTTTTCTGTTGGCGAGAGAGAGAGAGTTTTCAAGGCTGAAACAACGATTCAAATTTGAAGAATTAGAGAGATACGATTTATAGACGCTAAAATCTGAAATATTGAAACTTATTCCTAAAGTGGTGAAATAACCCTGTCATTGCGTCCACAGCGACTGTCCTTGTAAGAGTAATCACTGGAGTCACTCTTGAAGTGCCATTTCAACATTTAAGGATGTCCGCTGGTGGTTTTTGGCTTTGGCAGCTATTTTGCCTGTTTTTCCTATTGGGTTATCTTCCTTTCCTAGGTTAAGATATAGGGATTTCACTCAAAAGTCTTCTAGCCGAGAATTTTGCACACCAACATCCATCCAATTTGATAAATTTTGATAGACACTGATTATCTGCAAACAGTTAAATACTATTTATATGAATATTTCATGAATATGCTTAAAAACTGGGGCTATTCCCTATGATTTCTGGGCGGAGGTCTAGGAGAGCAACGTGAAATCTCCCGCCAAATAATTGTCATATGGGGAGCCCACGACTCATGTGATTTCCATTACGGTTTGCTATGGTTCCCGACGAAATTTTGAAGCCACATTCTGGACAATATTCAAATAATGGGGAACCCTCATTGCAGTGCATTTCAATGGGCCTTGCTTCTGTAGTCGGGTTCCACTTCCCATCATGCTTCACGGGTGACACGTAGCTGGCAGCATACTAAAATGGGGTAAGAAAGCAGGAGATTCAACATGGCGGCTCGCCAGCTTGTAGAGATGGTCGATGCGATTTTTTGCTGCTTTTCTGGTAAGTTTATTGCCGCAATTTTATGTCATTACAACACAACCATTCCTGGTAGACCACTCGTCATTTCTACATATCGCAAAGTATTTGTCGGCTGAAGACTTATGTCGAAGCCAACCAAATAGTCCAAGTTGTTGTTGTTGCATATTCATGCACGCACTGACTGCAAGACAACAGCACAATCGACGATGCCCTGTATATAAATTATATTTCCTTGGGGAGGGGGGGGGAGTGTTGGGCTATTTATTTCATAACTTCATTTATTTCACAATAAGCAATATAATCGAGATTAGCAAGTGAAGTTTTACAACATAATATAATAAGCATCATGGGTCAGTTTGTTGTAGACATATATACCCCTGAATATCTGTTACCATGATTCAGTCATAATATTGTCTGTAATATATTGATGTCGACAAGGAATAACCATAATTATTTGATAGTATTATTAATTGTATGTTGCTTATGATTAACATGAACTTTTTATTTTCTGGAATCCAGCCATTTGTTCCATATGGGCAATATTCTCAGCCATCACCATTCAATATGAATGTCTCAAGCAGTATTCCAGGTTTTCCATGAATATACTCTATTCCATACCCCAATATTTCAAGCACGTCAAATCAGACAAAAATTATTTGCTGGGAATGTGACTTCCACATTCCTGGCTGGACATGCTAGTGGGGAACCCTCAACCCCAGGTTAATTACCATTTGGTGACGTTAACGTCCAACAAATGCAAAATTGAGCTTGGCATCCGGCCGTATGTTACTCAGTGATGTATTCCCCTACGGACCCTGTTTCCTCGACGGAGGTCTTTGCGCTCATCCAGTGCTTGTTTTCTTTGTTTTTTCTCACATTACACAATTATGAATGCAACAACACACATTATTCAAAAAGATAATTACTTTGATTTACCACCAGCAGACATCCTTAAGTTCAAGCCTGTAACGTGGAAAGAAGTTTCTCCCGGGTATAAGGGTGTATGTATCCAAGCGCAATATTCCATAATCCGATTATGATGCCCATTTTACACCTTACAAAACCGATTAAAATCAGTTGACTCCTTGTAATTGGTACAATTTTTGATATTATAAAAGGATTCACAATTCTGTATATCTTTTGCTATTTTTAAGGGATAATAAATTGTGCTGTAAAGTGGTAACGTTGATAATATGGCGCTGAAATAAATCCACGTGGATAAAGCAGGCGTGATCCATTTGTGAGGTTTTCTTTAGTCTGACCAAGAAAAAAACACAAAAAACAACAACACAAACACAAATGACCGCATGAACGAAAGGCCCAGATAAATGGCTCTTTCCAATTGATCTCCCACAAAGTTCAAGCTTATTATCTGACCATTGGCATTGTATTCTAATAAAAGCAATAAGTACCGTGAAGATATCA
This sequence comes from Hanleya hanleyi, assembly GCA_036873755.1. Taxonomy (NCBI): domain Eukaryota; kingdom Metazoa; phylum Mollusca; class Polyplacophora; order Lepidopleurida; family Hanleyidae; genus Hanleya; species Hanleya hanleyi. The sequence goes on from JAVTVY010032692.1 coordinate 11,320, forward strand.
AGGCTTCGTCTTGGAATCTTCCGTATTCCAACCTGCCTAGAGCGATTCTCTTGTAGAGTCATATGGCTGCATTTTAGTCACCAGACTTCGCCAATTGTACTCTCCTCTTTCATATCTCATGAATTCACATTATTTTCGTCCACGTTCAAACGAGTTACTGTGGACAATACTGTGAGAAATATTGCCGGGTGGGTGGGTCGGATTTTACTGTTTGTTTTGATGACGTGCCGTTGGAAAATTACAGTCATCGGAAGACAACTCTCTGCTGACTGAGAACAATTAATCTGATTCTCGATGGGGACTACATTTACATATCTGGTGCGATATGAGGCATCTGCAAAAAATGATAAATATCCCATGAATCGATTGCACATGTGATTCTATGATACCGTTGTTTGATCGTCGCTATATAGCTGAAATGTTGCTGAAATATATACGTTAAACCTTAATTCTCTCTCTCCTTGTGTGATGCCCGTATATCAACATATGGTTTCAGCTCAATTTTGTTCCGTTTCGGATAAATGAAGAAGAGTTCATTTTAACGACCGCGTTTCAAGCACCAGCTGCAACTTGACATTACTCATGATCGTTTGAAAACGGAATATGCATTCGGGCAAAAAGCCCTCCAACAAACAACCAAACATTTGCCGATAGTAACTGTAAGATCCAAAATGAACAGATTAATCGATTAATCTCTACCCATCGGATCCAACATTCGCCGTTACTTCATAGTTACAGCTCTCTATTGAGGAACTACAATGACAGTTTGCTCACTTTCACTCAAAGGAGTTGATATTTCATTGATGAAAATTATACTATGAAGTCACAACTGCAACCGGGATAGCACGTCAGATTAACGAAATACACGAATACAACCGAGGCAATGACTGAATCGTTAGTTGTTATTATTTCTTGTTAAATACGCACGTGATCCATTAGAGTGGTTCGTGTAGTCCACGTCCTCAAGGGTTACTTTTCGGACAAGATAGGATTTTGATGGAACCGTCAAGTCTAGCCCCTTGACATTTCATTCAGAAGAACGTCCTATAGTAATTAACTCCTCAAATTAAGCACGAGATTGTTCCTTGTTGTTTCCTTACTTAAAATCAATGCTTGCATGTGAAAAAATAAGCCAACCATTAATCATTCTCAGCACATCAGAAATAAGCATCTGTTGAGTTTCCATTAACGTTAATTAATCAAAAAGGTTCAAACAATAAAAATACCTAATCTTTTCGAATCCGATTAAAAGGAAACGTAACATTCGAACTGCCAATCCGCAACTGTTATATCATACTGAAATGTCCCGAATGTTTACTAAACCTCACAAAATGTCTGAAAATACATGTACATGAGGTTTTGCTGACAACGGCCGAAAGTTTCTCTCTTTTAAAGAACCTACTCTATACATTATGTCCGTCTAGAATTTGTGGTTACAAAATGTACTAGTGTCGTGCGAATACTGTCTTCCGGTGTGGAGATTCTTTAGGGAAAACGGCTGCCTACCGTTTGTGGGATGTGCCCATTGTGCTGAAAGTTTTACACAATCATCATTGTATTCGTATAAAGTAACATTGTCGTACCTTTGAAGTAGAATACAACATCGCAGGGCAGTGGTTGTCCATGTTAGCATTCCAACCTATTGACATCAGTTGAAGAATATTGACACAAGCTAGTTTCTGTACAATGAGATGTTATCAACAATTTTGTTTGACAAGCAGAAGACAATGGAAAATACAGCTTTTAGACTGCGCGTATACCATTAATTGACAATTTCAATGAATTGCCACCTATTATCTGAATCACCATCATGACTTCATGCTCAAGAAAAACGATCAAATTTTTAAATAGGGCAACAGCTGAATAATAACAGTCTGATATTCAGTTTAGTGATAAATCTTCCATCAGGTTTATATGATTATGTGGAAATATCTCGTAATTAATCAATTGAACACGTTACAATGGACAATTTACATGTAAATACATATGGATGAGATTAAGTATTTAATGAACCTTAACAGAAATTCTGATTGGCTGGATTTTCTTCGTATTTCCCCCAGTGGCCAATGAAAATGCCGAATTGCTGTTTGAAAATTTGAATTGCACAAGGAAATGCGTTGAAAATTAACATATCCCGAGATACACCGTTGTATCTATCAAACACCATTGGACCGCCGGAAAAGTTAGATGGATCCGGTGTTTTCCAAAAAAGATAGATCCTGCCGCGATAGATCTTTTGGTTGACGCGGAAATTCGTTTATGAGCGACGGCTAAATATTGAATGTCAGATCGGAGGCTTGCAATAGGTATTGAATGATATGACGTGGACTACTCTTGTTTGGTTAAATGGGCGTTTGGGTACAATTCTTGAGATATACAATTGACACATTTGAGTTTCTCTCAAAGTAGCTAAAGTATATGTATATTATCAAGCAAAATATTTCCTCCTCGTCGAGGTTACAATATTGGAGATTAACGCTCTGATCAAAGACATTATCGGAGTGCTTGTAGGTAGATTTCTCTGAGTTGAAAGAGAACCACCCAAATTATGTGAATAGTTAACTTTCCGTAATTCTAACCTTCCGTGTCTTTTGTGTCGTTTGCAAATACATGCTACGTAGGCGGCATAATTTTCGACCATATAATTTGCTACGCCACGGAATAGCATTCTGTCCATGAATATGGTGTGACTGCAGCCTCCACCCCAACCCCCCC
>JAVTVY010032693.1:0-14648 GCA_036873755.1 Hanleya hanleyi
GAAGATGTGGGAATGGCTTGGTTGGCAATTTCTATCAACATATCTGAGAATAGTTGTATAGGATCTGAAGCATCAGCAAAGAGACTGATTGCAGTTCCTGTGAACAAAGCTTTTCAAACTCGGGCCAGTTTGCTTTCTTGAAATTAAACCTTGTGAAATGAGGGTCATCAGCTGAATGAACAGCTTTTAGGACCGTGGGAAAGTGATCACTTCCACAAAGGTCATCATGAACAGACCAAGAAAATTCTTCAAGAATAGGAAGGTCGCAGATTGAGATATCCAATGCTGAATAGGTTCCATGAGCCGAGGACAAATGGGTATAAGAACCATCATTAAAAATACACAACGAATTATTTGATATAAAATTTTCGAGAATTTTACCTTTACAATTGTCTTCGTTATCCCAGAGGATGTTACGACCGTTAAAATCACCCATCAATAAACACGGTTTCGGGAGCTGATCGTAAAGATCTTGAAGTTCATTTAGCCGGAGACTACCAGAAGAAGGTATGTACACCGTGCATAATGTGAAAACAGAATTCAAGGTAAGACGAACTGCTACAGCTTGTAAATCTGTCACTAAATCAACAGGACTGTGTAAAACACCCATTTTAACCAATATTGAAGAACCGCCTGTTGCTTTTCCATTTTCGTCTAAAGCGTGGGAATGATAAGGTGTGTATTGGCGAAATTTAAATTTATCTTTATCTGCTTTCTTCAGAAAGGTCTCGTTGAGACAAAAAGCTGATGGTTCATAATCTTGAGTTAATAATTGGGAGTTCATTTAAATTTGGCCAAACTCCTCTGCAATTCCACTGAATAATAGTTGGTGGCTGAGCCATCATTAGTCTGTATATACCAATAAAACACGAAACTGCCCAAGCCAAGATATATAAGGTTAGCTTAGCCATTATGTACGTTTTATTTTGGGTAATCCTTTTTGACCTTTCTTATTTTGTTTCATTTGTTCTCTCCTGTCTTTTTTGTTTTCCTTCTTATAAACTTCTTTCTCTCTGTCTTGTACTAACAAGTCTTTCGACCTTTGGTTTAAGGAAGTCTCGCCTTTTAACGGACGATCAGTACACTTCTGAGACTCCGGACGATCACTACAATCCTGATACTCCTCATCGGAAAGCATGTGTGTATCGTTGGTAGGAGTGGGGGTAGCATCGACTATTTTAGGCTCTTTGTCGGATTCGATATCTATGGTATTCTTTTTCTTCTTCTTTTTCCGATTCGAGGTAGCTTCATTACTACGAGACTCTTCACTACTTTCTCTTTCCGTGAACTCCTTCAGTACTTCCTCGTTGGGTGTAAAGTTTACATCTACACCGGAGTGAATAGGATTGGTGAAGGAATCTGCAGACTGCACAAGTGCATCCTGACGCGAAACACTACCAGTATCCGGTAAGTTGTCACCTTCCCAATTCAAGTTCCGGAGTTACTACTACATCAACACTTTCAGTTTGATCAGAAATCGACTTCTGATCACCTGGCTTCTGATCACCTGCCTTGACTTTTACATCATCGCAAACCTCACTCTCACTAACATCTTCATCATCGCAAACCTCACTATCATTGACATCTTCATCTTTCGAATTACAACCTTCATCCATCGCGTCATCGAGACACTCGTAGCGGTTTGGGGATTTCTCATTTCTCTCGGCGGCAGCTATCTCCTGATGACGTTTGACAGGTTTGCCGTCAGGGCCTACAATCTTCCATAGGCTTAGGTCTATAGCGCTAAGTCCTCTTCGGACTTCTGCGGGCGGAGCAGAGCGAGGACCAGAGGAACCACGCTTTCCGTCGTTAGTTTCGGTATCTCCAGAAACCTGTTTGGCTTTTGGACAGGTTTTTTTAAAGTGTCCTTCCTGATGACAGATCAGGCATTTATTTTTCAAGGGACACTTCCAGTTCATGTGATCTTCTGATCCACAAGTATAACATGTTTTTACTTGACCGTTATACCATAGAGGAAGTCTCATACCTCCAATCAAAATAGAAGAAGGAAGATCACGCTTGAATTTCGTCATCCAAATTCTTCTAACTCCCGTTTCAAACTGTCTATCAAACGAGTAGAACTCCTTTTGTAAAGAAAGAACATCTCCATAAAACTCAAAAGCACTTTTGATCTCAGAATCTGGGAAATCGCATGGTCCTTTCATTTTTACCAGCAATTTCCCTGGATCAATTTCCTCAAAATAGCCAAATTGATCTCCAACGTGAATACCTTCTAGCACTAGGCGAGCTTTGGTATTCTCATTTGCTACTGTGAGGTTCCACAAGGTATTTGATACCTGTACTAGACCTTTAAGAATTTTCGATCCTGATCCAACACTGTCTTTTAATGCGTGATATATATCAGCCGGATCTGCTCTCTCTAGACCGTGAAGTTTTAGGCTCAGTGACCTATTAAACTTGCTAAATGGCATAGTGAAAAAAAAAAAAAAAAAAAAAAATACAAACTATAAATAGTGACACACACAAACCTCAGTAGTGTGCCTCCCCTCAGAGTAAACATCGCCTACCCCCCTGAGGGAGCCCCACTCTGAAGATCAATGTGAAAACTATACAACTATACACTCTCTCTGAACCTTGTCCCGGCCGAACAATAGCCCAGTTCTAAACCAGGCCCGTTGCTAGGTGATACCGAGGAACAAAAGAACAGAGAACAAAAGACTCGCTCAAACGTGTACTCGAGGGCTAGGTTTCAGCATACACTAATATGTACATGTATTTAACCCAGAAAGATATACGCAGATATATGAAAATCAACCTAAGCTAAACTGAACGAAAAACGAACCAACTATAAACTTTGTCAAGCCAACGAGGTTAATATATATGCAGCAACAAAAATACGAAATATTTACAGACCGCGAACAAACAGAGGCGAGGGAGACAGAAAAAACCCCACCGACCCTCTCGGTCACAAAGACCGAGCCGGTAGTAATGGCGGGTCTCTGCCTTCCCAAACCAGGCCAAACTGACTAAGTCAGAAAACCGCCCTGAACAGCAAAAAACTGAGAAATAATCCTAAATTTTCACCACAGGTATTTGTCAAAAGTATTCACAAAATATATTACACAGAAATCAGAGCTAATATCAGCTGAAATAGACAAATTTCTCGGAGCGAAGTGAAACACGTCCGACTCCCAATCTCTCTACACCCGGGCTCCCCTTACCGAAAAATCGTCAAGAAATGTTTTTTTTTGAAAATGACGTCAAGCCGTCATGGCGGCCCTCTTGGATTTTTTTATTATTATTATTTATTTATTTTTTCTTTGCATATTCTTGTAGAGCTTGATCCAAAGATATACTGTGGTATGTTTCAGCCCACTAGCCTTTGCGATAGCGAAAATATATAGGGGGCACTTTCCGCCCCCCCCCCCCAGGCTGCGGTACACTCCACCCACGCCAAATAGAGTTAACCCTACCGGGCCGCGGGGGGCGGGGTGGCACTTTCCGCACTCCCCCCCCCACCTCTTTTGGTTTTTTGCTCTTATCTCCGGAACGACAAAACATTGAGAGCTGAAACTCCGTGACTTTTTAGATTATCATATTGGGGTCATTTTGAGCCTATTTGCATGACCCCCCCGAGCTCAGGATCATGGGCAAATTCAAAATGGCGGCCATGTGAGGGTACCAGAAAAGTGACATTTTCGCCATATTTCTTCAAAAATTATGCAAAAATTATGCATGTTTATTCAACGCGATTCTATGCATTTTACTGAAACCATATGTCTTAGCATCACCACAAAACATCCCCTGATTTGCTCCCTCTCCCTCCCTTCCCCCATTAACCCTACCAGGCCTGGGGGGGGGAGCAAAATCCCCCTTCTACCAAACTGTCTGCGTATCTCCGGAACGCCAAAAAATGGAGAGCTGAAACTTCGTGACGTTATACCTTATCATATTGGGGTCATCTTGAGCCTATTTGCATAACATCACGAGCAGGGGATCATGGGTAAATTCAAAATGACGGCCATGTGTGATACCAAATAAAGGGATGTTTTCGTCATATTTCTTCAAAATTGTTGCTTTTCTGTACGGAAAAGTGGATAAAACTTATTTTATTTCATTTCATATTATTATTTACTAATTTATCATGCATTTTTCGAAAAATCGTTCAAAAATGCTCCTTTGGAAAATGACGTCACAGTGACGTCATCATGGCGGTCATCTTGGATTTTTTTACATTTTCTTGTGGAGCTTGACCCAAAGATATAATGTGGTAAGTTTCAGCCCTCTAGTCTTAGCGATAGCGAAAATATATAGCGGGGGGAGGGGGGACTTTCTGCCGTCGATGGCTGCGGTACACCCCAAATCGCCCAGGCCAGATAGGGCTAAGTGGCCTGAGGCACTCCGCCGACCCCACCACCACAATCCTCAATTCTGGATGCAAATTATTACATATTTCCTAAAAATAGCGCCAATCAAGGGGAAAACAAAAACACACACAGATCAATGTAAATTAACGTGTGGAAGATATAGTATCTCGAATCACAGAAATGATAAAAATTATTCTTTACACAAGAAGTTCATTCATAAATGAAGTTGCATGAATTGATAACATATGATCTGCAACAACACAGCTGCATAGGAAAAGATGACCCACTGACAGTGCTTTAAGGTGTCGGTGTGAATTTTGCCTTCACACCTGACTACATCAGGACTGGTCAAATAGTATAATCGCTTTCATCGTTCTGTCAAGTCAAGAAATGGTGCAAGTAACGTCAAGTAACGCGAGGTTAATTTTTTAACAAAGCATGGCATTGAGAAGAGCCACTAAAACCATTATTAATATCTATAATATCATTTTTTTCCATGTTGATAGAAGCTAGAATAAAGTCAGATATGGTGAATATTCTTACCATCAACCGAAGTTATGATAACCAATAACATCTCCCACCCGCTTCAAGATATATGTACACCCTCTTCTCCACCTGCCCCCCCCCCCCTTCCAGTTCGGTAACCCTATCCGGTCTGGGTCATTTGGAGTGTACCGCAGCCTGAAGCTAGAGTGCTGAAACTTACTACACTATACCTTTGGGTCAAACTTTACTAGTCAAAAGACCAAGATGGCCCTCATGATGACGCCACATTGACGTCATTTCAAAAAAGGCATTTTTGACGGTTTTTCAGTCAGATTTTTCGAATTTTTTATTTATGTGGTTTCTACACTAAATCTGTATGATAAATTAGCAAATAATAATCTGATGTGAAATAAAATAGCTCTTGCAAACTTTCCTCCAGAGAAAGGCAGGACTTTTGAAGACCAGCCCCAACAGCCCTCCGAAAAAAGAAAAGAAAAAAGCACAGGCCAGGCTAGGCAGGGCTAAGACAATGAACGCCAACACAAATGACATCATCCGTGGGACCCGGTATTAATGTTAACTTCCATTGCTAGATCATTGGGCCGCCACTGGTTGAAAGGAGATGACCGTCGTACTGTCGTGTCATGTCTGAATCTACACCGTGTTTTCATCGTACCATCGTGCCATCGTATCATCGTACCATCGCCTTCCGGTAGACATGCGCATATACATATCTATATATCTTCCGGTGGCCATTTTCCGACCTGTCCACACTAAAGGTAGATGTAAGTTGTAACGATTCGTTTTATTTGTCTGCAGCTCTAGCATCTTTACAAAATGGTATTATCTCCATATGTATGTATAACTAGAATGTATTGCGGTGGTTTCCAACCATGAGTGTCCGCTGAACGTGACATAAGTTTTATTTGTGAGCACTTTTCCGGTACCTATTGTTTGTATATGTTTGACACTGTTTAAAGCATTTCCCAGCAGGATAAATCACTCCATCATAGCTTCAAATCTGTCATTTTAATTCCCATTCTCGCTGACAACACAGCAGATAAAACGTGATGGACCGTAAAAATCTAGCATGTCGAGTTCAGCAACGATGAAGGCCTACTACACAAATTTATTCTCATTGCTAATCTGTGTCAGCTCAACGACTCCATCATATGATTGTGCTGCCATGAACTGAAATTTACAGGTAAATTTACATTAGTTATAGATCTAGTTGCAGACATAATATTGAGAAAATACAATTTGTTTGCTGAGTTAAAGTCATGCAGCATTACTCTTCTCTTTAACACTGGCCCATTTGAGCGTAGACACTCACAAACGCCATCCTGGCTAAAACCAGGGGTATATCTTCGCCTTTGGCTCACAAATAGAAACCGCGACGTCGTGAAGTTGACAAACGCCGGATGCCGGTAAGGGGATATAGAACCGGTGTGTTTGTGAGAGAGTGCGTGTGCTCGCGTCAGATTTCCTTAACACGATAACTTGACAACTATGCATTCAATTCACTCCAAATTTCAACTGAAAGTATAATTGGAGAATTGAAGGAAATCTCCAGGGTCCAGTTTATGAATTTGTACCATACATTGGGTATATAGTGCCGATGGGGCAAAGAAGAACATTTCTTTGAAATTTAGGTAAAATCCACTCAGGCCAGAGACCTGTAAAAAATGGAAAATCCCGTATTTCAAGTCCAGAATTGGTTCAAAGCAAGATGCCTAGGGTAGAGTGGAGAGACCTGGGACACTATTTCTGTGACGTCACATTATTTCACATTCGGTCCAAAGTATTCAGTTGTACGAATCAATGCGTGCCATGCACCAACCTTGGAAGGATATCCGTGCAATGCCACAGTGTTTAAGACACCAAACCGAGTGTGTTATATGATGTGGAGACGATTTCATTTCAGCGTATTATTTTGGGGTGGCTTGGAAAAGTGTTGGGAAACATGGGACAAGGAGTTGGGAGATATGGGACAACCGATGTAAAGACTTAAATGCAATCAAACTCGCATTTTTATTTAAAAATAATAATGTCTTAACATGGAAATGTGAACTTGCTAAAAAATTATCACTTTGCCGACAGAAAGTAACACCATACATATCGCAATATTCTTCGAAAGTGCAGGGAGAGATGGGACACTCTAGGGGAGACACTGTGTCCCAACTCTCCCCAGGGGGCTCAACTGCCCATGCCCTCACAAATTCGGTTAGTGTCATGTGTACCCTATATAAAAGACAATCCTGTGCCAAGATTTCGGTATCATATACCGTAACTTATATTGCACCGTATAAACAAATGGGCGTGGCCTCAAAAATGTAGCTTTTTCAAGTTAAAAACATAAAAAGAGTGATTTACTCACTTCAATGATTCCAGGAACACTAGAATGGTAAATGTGGGAGGCGATATGAAAACCAAACAACACATGTAAGCTCAGTCTCCATTGGCTTCCACAAGGGTACTTAACAAGGGGTGTCCCAATTCTCCCCTGTCTCATGTGTTCCCACTCTCCCTTACCTACCTTGCATATGGGGGAAGAGAATAACCCTATTTACTTTGAGGTCAAAATTTCATACAAATGTCAAGGTCACATATGCCTTAAAATGTGGAAAAAGCGGATAATGATTATGATCAAATTCCAAGTATAACTCAAACTCATTGCAAGTAATTGATTTTGATTGATAATTGCCTCTCGGACAGCCAAATCTGGCCACAGGGGTATTGTTATCAGCGTCGCCTGTCTGCCCGTCCGCCTGTCCATGGTAGGTATGAATCCGATATCTCTTGAAGGACTATAGCAGGCTCTCCAACTTGGTGATCGATCGGAAGCCTTGAAGCCTACTTATTTTTGACAAGGTCATTCACTGTTTATTATTATATATCTTGGAAGAATTATTTTCAGGCATTCCAAATTAGTTCTATGATCGGGTAATGACAAAAACTAAGTTGTAGATGACTGATTTTTGACCCATTTTGTCATGGTCAGATTCTATTTATTTATTTTCATACTGAGCGATGTTAAATAAGTATTAGTATTTTATTATTTGTCTCATCTGACTGGGGGAAATCTGGCGGGGGATATGTGAGCGCACGGCATTTGTTAATTATGTACTTGAGAAAACTAACACATAAAACAGTTCCAGTGTATGTATATACACCAAGTGTATATTGAGGTATGCTTATACCCTATGTGGACAAGGTACATAGGCTATAACTTACGGTGTATACTACATACCGATAGATATTGTTTCTTAATTTTTCTACAATATGTAATAAATTATTAGTTTGCGAGTGCATTAGCTTTAAGGACTCATCAATTAACCTGAAAATTACCCCCGCACGGAGGGAACCATGTTTGACCACTGCTCACAGGCCTATTTATATTTCTCTTTTCAGTTATAATTATGGACGAAATATAAGAAGAACTTGGTTTAGCAACTTTGAACGAAATATTTTCCGAAAACAAGGTGAGTTTCCGGTATTTGAGTGAGCCGTTTAGTGACTGGATTACAGACTGAATTGCATTATTTCTTGACCAAAATACATTGTACTCTCTAAAATAATTAGATTGAAATTAGTAAATTTAATCTAATAGATTCCAATTTTCTATCTAATAAATGGAATATTCAATGGAATAGATTGGTCGATAATTCCAATCTGATATATTGAATTTTCAATGTAATTATTTCAGAGAGTATATGCTATGAACATTAAATTACACATGTAGTACACAGTCGTTATCGATGCCAAAGTGTGTACCGTACGTATTTCAATTTCGTATTTAGATATGATCTATGTTTCGTGTTCGCTATCCTTCATTATTATATTATTAGTAGTATACTCATTTGATGTTTTTTTTTTTTCTTGATCAGATACAACCTGAAGTTGTCTTGAAATTATCCGAAGAACAGTTCGCGTCGTTGGGAGTTGTTGCGGTTGGGGATATTGTTCGACTTCAAGAAAAATGTCGAGACAAACTTTCAGGTATTTGTAATTTGTAGCATTGGTAATACTTAACTATGTTATTTGCTAATCATTATGAGGATTGACACAGGTGAACAAAGCATGAACCTTACACATTAAATTATATTTTAATCAAATTCAAGGCCCTGTTCTCGATATAATTGTCGACGTTCCTTAGACAACAGGTTTACGGTGCATGGCCCACCGACAGGTACTTTGATGCTTGATACTGGGCGTAAATTCGAGGTTCCTACATTTCCTCTCCTGCTTATGCCCAAGTCATAGAAAATGTATTTGATGAGTTATAATCTATGTTCGCCCTGAATTTGTCAAATTTATCATTAATGTAAGTAGGATCTTTTGATTTTGAACAAATATCTTCCGTGCTGTGACCTCTTTGATCAAATGACAAAGGTTCGAGGGTCAAATGTCAACTTCCAAGGTCCACAGCCCTCACGATATCTCCACTTTATGCACTAATATCATGCAATTGACATTAAGAACACTGACCCGCAATGCACATATATCAAATAGGTGGTTCATTTCAAAGCGAATGATTCAGAGTTTCACTTGATGAAAAGTTATGCCTTGTCATGGTTATAGTACGGAGCCGTAAAAGGGGCATGATAAAAATAAAAATTCTTTGCCCAAAAGCATTTTTTTTTTCGGCGGTCGCAAAAAACAACAACAACAACAATAATCCTGTGCAAAAAAAATTGTTCCTCTTTTTTCTAGCCAGAAAAAAAATGGAAATAACACAAAATTGGGACATAAATTTCCACCATTGTTACTCTCTTAGGAAGAGAAGTGAAAAGCGAGCGCGCTGTTGTCGGATTTGGAGCACGGCCTGGGATAGTCAACATGACAGACGGCCAACATATTGAGCAGAATGGTCCGCTTAACCAACTCAAAATGCATTTTCTTGTCTGATCAGCTTTATCAGAGTACAAAGCCGGAGGGATCGGGGTAAATGATCAATGCGCGTTTCATTGGTGGCCAGTCCATATTTAAACCAGGACAATTTGCACAGTTTGTCAGGTAACGATGTGAAAAATTGCAGTCTACACAAACCTGTCCATAAAATCCATAGGACGGTTGCATGGCGAAACGTCCTTATTTGGAGGGAATGCATGTACCATTTACAAATTAGGCTTACCGAATACACACGTGACTACTAACTAGTTGGTGTCTAAACCACTTTATAATCTGATAGATTTATTGTGAGACATGTTACCCGAGAAAATTCTAATCCGTATTATGCATTTGTCATTTTATCGCTCCCGTCCCAACAGAATAAAATGTTCTGGACCTAGAGAGAAATTAAGCTGAACGATCTACTAAATATCGTTAGTTTTCGTGACTTTGAAAGACAATTGGCGTCGTTGATATTCAGTGAATTCAATTGCGGTAAAATGACATAAAAATGCTTTAAAGATATTCTTGTTCACGGTACGCAATTTTCATTGAAACTTTTTATGCGTTTATTGGCATAATGAACCTACAAGACTGAACCTGTCAGTTAAATAAACTGTTCCTATTTTTTGAAAGGATTGAAATCGAGGACAAACTGATTCAAACAATAGACTGAATTTTCAAACTGGTAACTTTAGAACAGAAACAATCTTAACATATCCTATCTTCGACAACTCAATCTAACCAAAATTTTGCTGGGCGTATTAGCATTAAAACGATCCTAGTACATATAACGTGAATAGTGAACGTACGTGCGAATGAATATATCCAATTCATTTTATTCTGTTGGGACTGGAGCGATAGAATGACAAATGCATAATACGGATTAAAATTTCTCGGGTAACATGTCTCACAATAAATCCATTTAGATATCAACTAGTTAGTAGTCACGTATATATTTGGTAAACCTAATTTGTAAATGGTACAGTATCCTCTCCCAATCATCCACAATCTGACAGCCCTCACTGTAGAGGCGTTAAAGTATAAACTGTGTTCTCAAATTGACGCCGATTATTCTTCCCATGTGCATGAAATTGCACTTGAAAAAATACAGATCATCGATTATAGATAGGGTTTGTGTAGCCTGTAGACCTGACAAACTGTGTCATTTAACCTGGCGTAAATGTGGACTAGCCACCAATGAAACGTGTACCCCGACCCATCAGACTGATAAAATATAGCAGATCTATGTGCCTACAGACAAGAAAATGCAATTTTGAGTTGGTTCATCGGACCGTACTGCTCAATATGTTGACCGTCTGTCATGTTGACTATCCCAGAGCATTTTCCAAATCTGACAAGAGCGCGCTCTCTCTCCAAGAAGGGCTTTGACTGAATAGCGTGAATTGGCTGAAAGCAGGGGCGATCAACATGACAGGAGGGTAGACACCCCAGGGTGAAAGTTTGTGGCCAAATTCCATTAGTTGATTAACGTGAGGTCCGTGTTATATTTATTTGGCTATGTTTCATTGGTCGATTTACACGGGGTTCGTGTTATTAAAACTAAAATTGTTTTTTTTCCGCATTTTTGTTTCTGGCTAGAAAAACATTAAGTAGGAATTTTTTATTTTTTTCCCTTTTTTTCTTTTTTTGCGACAGCTGAAAAGCAAGGGGGAAAAAAATATTTGGCAAGAATTTTTGTTTTGACCATGTCCCTTATAGTTACGTATTCTGTGTGTTAAGGATCCACATGTATGAAGATTGATTTTCTCCATGTATACTTTCATATCGGATACGTGTTACATGATCATTTCACAACTACGGCAAATCATCTTTTAGAGTATCGGGTGTTTTTTGGAGTTTTTTTTATTCTGTCGTATTTTTATTTATTTTATTCAGCTCCTGAAGAACACTCCCCATTTACCAGGAGACTTCAAAGCTTTCAACAAGACAGACATAAGCCGAAGCTGAAGGTAATGCTCTTCACGCTGATATGAACGTTGCTAATGTTTTTTCCAGTTTTAAAGTTCGTTGTTAGACGACATTATATAATGCGATACCGGTAACGAGAGTAGGAGCAGTGTGTGTCAACGTACTCCAGATTAGCGCGCTGTACAGTGGAGATGCTAGGAGCAGAAATGACGTTGCTCCTACATTCCACTCAACCACAGGCCCACAAAACAAGAAATTTGTTGGAGGGGGAGGGGGGGTATTAGGGTGAAGTATCGAAATATGGGGTCTCTATATATAACCCCATGCTTTATATAAATAAACATAAAGGTGTGAAACGGACTTTGGGTGAATCGAGAAATAAACGGTTTACCGCCAAACAAAATACATCAGCATATTCTACAAGTATCACTTTATATACTCCCGTCGTCAAATTGGTAAATTTGTGCAATTTTTACCTTTGCCGGGCGATTCAAAATCCAACGTAACTGTCCGTCCATCTAGGAACAGTTAGATTATGGCGGGCTTCGTTCTCAATTCTGATTGGTCAGTCGCGACAGCTGAACAGTGCGTGACATCTCTTGCCGAAGGCGTGTCGCTACTGACCAATCAGAATTATGGCTGACATTCTCAGCGAAAAGCAGAAATCCGATTTGCTGGACTTCTTCAGCATAAATAACCTGCAGGAACAGCCTAGTGGTTCAAAATAAGACAACAGCTGTTGAGCGTAGCTCAGAATACGATGATTGACAAACCAGCCCCATTCATCAAGAAAATAAGACAAGGTATACCAACTGCTCACATTGAACTCTTTTGGCCCCTTTTAACAACCGTTGGGATTGATTACCTGTTCAATCGACAAAGACCGACCGCCCAAAAAGTCATTGGTCATATCGAAAGAGCCCATGAAGTTCTCAGGCCAGACGAGGAAAAGGTATTTTATTACTTCAATCAGTATGTCAGAAGCTTGGATCGGGACGACCTAGCCGACCTTCTCCTGTTCATCACAGGAAGCACACTGATGCCCGATAGAATAACGGTGTCGTTCGAAAACGCAAGAAGATGTCCAGTGGCCCACACATGTTCGAACTTGATCGAACTGTCCTCAACTTACTCATCTGTCCAGCATCTTAAACGGGAGTTCCGCTCAATCCTTTCTTCTCCGCACAGCTTTGAGATGTCTATATTGTAAATCAATGACTCAACATCAACTTGGTGGAATATTTCATACATTTAATTCCATCAACTTCAAATTCAAATTCAGCTTTGTTATTGTCGTAGCGTGGTATCTGCAGTGATTTCCTCATTGTCAAATATTACAAGCATACACAAGTACATTCTGTGTATATGGTCAACATCGCCTCATAAGTACATTGTTGTATCTTCGGTCAGTAAAACACACATGATAGCCTAGAATATGTGGTTATCATTCTATTTAATCGACCAATGAAAGAGTGTTAAGAACGGGTAACCATGAATATGTGGTGACTGTTCTACTGAATCAACCATTGATATAGTGTTAAGCACGAGTAATCATGAATATGTGGTGATTGTTCTACTGAATCAACCAATGACAAAGTGTGAAGCTCGAGTAATCATGAATATGTGTTGATTGTTCTACTTAATCCATCATTGCTAGTGTTGAACATGGGTAACCATGAATATGTGTTGATTGTTCTACTGAATCAGCCATTGATAGAGTGTTAAACATGGGTAACCATGAATATGTTGTGATTGTTCTACTGAATCAACCATTGATAGACTGTTAAGCACGAGTAATCATGAATATGTGGTGATTATTCTACTGAATCAGCCATTGATATAGTGTTAAGAATGGGTAACCATAAATATGTGTTGATTGTTCTACTGAATCAACCATTGATAGACTGTTAAGCACGAGTAATCATGAATATGTGTTAATTGTTCTACTTAATCCACCATTGATAGTGTTAAACATGGGTAACCATGAATATGTTGTGATTGTTCTACTGAATCAACCATTGATAGACTGTTAAGCACGAGTAATCATGAATATGTGGTGATTGATCTACTGAATCAGCCATTGATATAGTGTTAAGAATGGGTAACCATAAATATGTGTTGATTGTTCTACTGAATCAACCATTGATAGACTGTTAAGCACGAGTAATCATGAATATGTGTTGATTGTTCTACTTAATCCACCATTGATAGTGTTAAACATGGGTAACCATGAATATGTTGTGATTGTTCTACTGAATCAACCATTGATAGACTGTTAAGCACGAGTAATCATGAATATGTGGTGATTATTCTACTGAATCAGCCATTGATATAGTGTTAAGAATGGGTAACCATAAATATGTGTTGATTGTTCTACTGAATCAACCATTGATAGACTGTTAAGCACGAGTAATCATGAATATGTGTTAATTGTTCTACTTAATCCACCATTGATAGTGTTAAACATGGGTAACCATGAATATGTTGTGATTGTTCCACTGAGTCAACCATTGGTAGACTGTTAAGCACGAGTAATCATGAATATGTGTTGATTGTTCTACTGAATCAACCATTGATAACTGTTAAGCACGGTAACCATGAATGCGTAGTAGGGAGTTGTTCTACTGAATCAACCATTGATATAGTGTTAAGCATGGAGGTAACCATGAATATATGGTTTCCATGAATCAACTAACCATTGGTAGAGTGGTAAGCATGGGTAACCATGAATATTGTTTTATTGTTCTATTGAATCAACCATTGACAGCGTGTCTAGCATGGGTAACCATGAATGCGTGGTGAGTGATCTACTGAATCAATCATTGATAAACTTAAGCACGAGTAATCATGAATATGTGTTGATTGTTCTATTTAATCCATCATTGCTAGAGCGTTAAGCATGGGTAACCATGAATATTTGGTGATTGTTCTATTAAATCAACCATTGACAGCGTGTCTAGCATGGGTAACCATGAATGCGTGGTGATTGTTCTACTGAACCAACCATTGATA
>JAVTVY010032694.1:0-14458 GCA_036873755.1 Hanleya hanleyi
GAGTGCGCACAGTTCCTATTACCCTGGACACTGATCAGCCCAGCCAGTACAGCAGCCGGTCTTTTGAAGGACCGGAAAATTCCAACAGAATAGTACTGTACCATACACAAAGGGGAGCTAAAAGGGCGATCTGCCCTATTATGAAAACATAGAGGGGCCACTTCCTACGAAACTGAGGTCTAAACAAAATTGTATGTTTCCAGTAAGCCGACCTACCCGGAAAAAATGAGACTACCTGAACAATTTTATTTGATTTGAAAATAAAATACACAAATCTGTTGTCTCACCTCGTTACAAAAACACATGTGAAGGTGCCTATCAAGGTGAAAGATAGAATACTACAAACCGATTATAATGAACATCAGTTTTGTTCATTTTTATTTTATGCTCATCACTCGGTTTGATTCATACGTCTTATACCAGGCAAAAAAATGTTTTAAAAAATATTTCCCCTACCTACTCGCCTAGATTTCAGGAAACACTCCATTTATTTGTTGAAATCTAAGGTGTGCATCCAGAGTAATATGGACCTACAGCGCATGCACGGGATCGAGTGCGCTTGTCCACAATGTGTGGAGCTTGATAAGGAGAACCAGTGGGGCCAGCGATTGGTAGTTTCCCTAAACTCCAATCTAATCACAGTTAAATCCGATCTACTGTCTCATTTGTACATGTCGCTTGTAGGATCTAACCGGCTAGCAGAAACTCGAGCGTCCACCAATCCAGAGAACTCTTCACATTGCTTCGATGGGGTCATTGATGGAGGGACTTTTTATTGGCTCAGTCGAATCAGACAGTACGGATTCGTTCAATCTGTATAAGTTTTTCGCTCAAATGGAATAATACGATAGGTAGTTATAGATGCATGCTTGTGTATGTCAGTTTGATTGAAATGACTTGTACCTCACGACACTACCACAAAACTGTGGTTTGTTATTTTCTATCGGGGGAACGATCTGCGGGATCATGTGGAGAATGTGTATGTCTGTTTGGTATGAAGGTTGGATTGAAATGGCTAAGACTTGGATGGGTGAACGGGTGCTGTACTGTCTGGGCTGATCAGGGTCCAGGATAATAGGAACTGTGGACACTCTCGTGTTCTGGTACATGTAGGCACCTTCGTGATATGACTGAAAAATGTTGAAAAACGACGTTAAATCCTACTCACTCACTCACTTCTTGAAGTGGCTATGATAAATCCATCTCTCTGTTACGGTTGTATACTCGATTCTGATTGATCAAGTTCTTGAACATCTGGGTCTGGAGTGCGAACTTTAAAGAGGTTTGCCTTCGTTTAAACTACTTCCCGCAACAATGGATACGGGTTATGGAGTATCCCGGTATCAAATTCTCAACAAATGATATCTACGTCATTAAACATGGTTGTCCTATATTTGATTCTGATTGGTCGAGTGTGTGAACCTGAAGATGATCCGAACCGAAGCATCGGATTGTTCGCTCTTCATTTCACCTCAGATCTTCCCATTTTCACCCTATACCTCTCCTCATTTTCACCCTACCTCTCCTCATTGCACCATTCCTCTCCCCATTCTTCCTGTCGCTCCTCATTTCACCCTGCCATTCGTCATGTTAATCCTACCTCTTCTCATTACACCCGAACTCTCCTCATTTCACCATGCCTTTCCTCATTCACCCTGTCGCTTCTCAGTCACCCTGTCGCTCCCTATTTCACCCTAATTATGATGACGTCACTGACCCTGAGCATTGATATTTATCCTGATCATTATCATAGATCATGTGTTACACCACTTCCGGTGGGGACGTCACATTCGATGATGACAGCGCTTCCGTTGCACCCATTTCACGCTCTCCACCCTGATCGTGATCTTGTTCATTGACATGAGGGACCCCTTTTTCTCCCACTATTCCTTTTTGTTTAAGTAGTAGCAGTATAACAGATAAGTCTAGCCTTTCCAGGGATAAGGCCAGCAGGGGAGTGATGACGAGGAATTGGGGTGGGGATGGAAAATATACTTGGGGGTTCATCTGCAGCGTTACGGTTGCTCTTTTGTTAAAAGCCAACACAGTTGAGTTGGGGGGGTTGCCACAATGATAATCTCCAGCCCCAGCAGTATTTTGCACCGTTTAACCATTAAATCCGACAAACCCACTTTTTGACCATTCAGAAGCAGCTACAAATACGCATAAATGGTTCTTTTGTGTCGGATGTCAATATTTTGCTTAGTTTTGTCCAGTTTTAGGGTGTCTGGAGGAAATTCGGGATGTTTTAAAAACAAATCCATTATTCACATGCGTGCATGGAAATTAACGTGATCTACTCCTTTAATCGGATAGCTATGATGATAATGATGCTGTTTTTGTCCGTCAGATGTAAGCATAGTAGTGGAGTAACATGTTCGTGGAATAACGAGGGAATGGAAACCCGCATAGCATGAGTTAACAAGTACCGAGTTTTAAGAACCGAAGGCAAATACATTGGGACTGATGCACTTACTAATTCTAGGTCTGAGTATAAAATCAAAATCACTCAAGCGAGAGATGAATAATGGCCTACGAAGCTCATCATAAACTGGGATTTATAACCAGAACTAAGCTTTCATTATCCAGATACTACATGTATCACAATGGGGAAAAAAACATGATAGAGAGACGAACTATTAATACATTTCAAAGGGTAGCTATTTTATCGAAACAAGTAACACAGCACCTATTAAAAGTACATCTATTCGAAAAATGAGAAAATTTCCAACTGAGTGAGTTTGACGTCAGACCACTTTTTCCAAGGTTAAAATGGAGAAGAATGCACAAATAGCTCATCATCCCAAGTCATGGTCCGTCTATCAAATTCTGATGCGGAGTATACAGTCCTGCATTATGGAAGATGAAATAGCATAGTTGCTAACAGAATGGAAAACTTCCCAACTTTATAGTGTCTTCCATCATGACATTGTCAGATTGAAATTCGGTATATATGTTGATACCCCAAAACTCGGCATGAAAATCATCCATATAGATCTATTTATATATTGACTGAAATTGTCTAGTTTTCCATAAGAGAACATTATATATGAGATTGATCGACACAATGCTTTATATCCAATACATACATTTACAAGCACTATATAAAACAAATAACAAAAATTAGAGAATTATAAAATGAATAGAGGGAAAATTACTGTCTACAAGTTTTTCTATTTATTTCAGTCACTTAGATTGCATCTAACTTGTGCGTTTATTTCGTAACACAAGTGGTTATGTAGTTGTTTCCTCTGTGTTTGTACCCTTCTCGTATCTGGACCGTGCGAAAATACTATAATATAATTGTAAGTGGTCTGTAGAAATCTGTGCCTGTAACCTTGCTTGGAATCTGTATCAGTGAACAAGATGGTTGGATATAGGCCTACTTTGTTATATACGCAATTAAAATCTTCTGCTCCAAAATTTGTAACGTGACCCCGGGGTTTGTGATACAACAATCATCTTTTCGCATGGTATATTCGATTTTTCTGATTAGAATGGGATTCAATCCCTTCATATCCGTAGCTATTGCGTTGCCACTCACGGCTGACGAAGCGTCTCTGGTATCAAACAGACGTCAGCGGTGAGTCGTAAAGCAACAACCACATCTAAGTTAGTGTTAAACTTCTAAATGTAGACATGATTACAATTTATCTGAAAATGATTCACACTCCAACATTAAACGAGTTGTTTACAGGACAGAATGAGGGGTGACGTGTTGATGTTAGGATGATGATGCCGTTTCTTTGTCAAGTTGTCAGAGAAAAGCTAAATGAATAGGAGGTTAGTCAATTGACCAAGTGAACAAGTCATGTTTATTACCGATGTAGTGTCCGGCCCCTATCTTCTAATCCAGCTATGACATTTTTTCGCACTGGGGACGGGTGTCCGTCCTTGGTTGCAATAGAAAATGATATGAAGAGAGACACTATAATCACCAAGGCATTCTTATCCATCACACCGGTACCGATGTGAATGACAATTTAATCAGCCTTGAATGTTAGTTCACTTGCTATGTTTCAAGATATATTACGTTCGAGGTTTAAACCTGCCGCAAGTTTGGTTTCATGCACGCACGAATTGGGAACTGTATGTGAATAGTCTCTCCATGGAGATGCGGACTAATGCGGACTGCGGAATATGATATCACAGCTGTATATATAATTTGCTTAGCAGATGAGAAGTTCAACATACCAAAATCAGAGAGATATCGGTAATATTAACAAATTTTGAATTTGTGATATATTCAAAAGAATGGACGGGGATTTCCGGTGTGGCCAATAATTTGCACTTGCATGGCTCGTATTTTCGAGATGGTAGACTCGTAAATATTCATTTCGCCCGTTGTGATTTCATAATTCTCCTTTCTACGGTGGCCCATATACCACATGCTTCTTTTGTTTTCTTTTTTTTTAGTTTTGTATTCAAGTTTTTTTTTTTACTTCTAGGTGTCATTTTTTGTTTTAGGTTTATTTTTTTAGTTTTCACCCGGGTGAAAACTAAAGAAATAAACCTAAAACAATATAGCATGTCGTCTATGGTGGGTCACCGTACCTTTCAAACGAGTGAGTCTTAATGAATTAATGAATTGTCTCGAGGCCCAATGTCATGTCTCAGTGGTCCGGGCAATTCATATCAAACTACTGCTGATAAAATCTATGGCCATTCAACCGTAAAGGTGACTTTGACCTGTTGACCATGTTGAGAGTGATATTATTTGAACCCTTTCGCATCAGTGAGTTTAAGGGTATAATAACTTTCGATCAGATGCCCCCCAAAAGTGTCCAGACACCTCAAAATAGGATAAAAATAAACTAAAGACGGCCAGGCTGACTCAATTATGCGCATTACTGGCAGTTCCATAGAGGGGTAGGCATGACCAAAAAGTTGGCATTTCAGACTCAACGGTAGGAGAGCGGAAAGTGCTCATGATGTTGAAGATTATTATGCTTGTGGTACACTCAGAATTAATCCTCATTGACTTTCAACTAAGACGCAACGTGTAAATGCTTTATAGATGAACCTCCAACAATATTCCCCACCCTCCACCCCGATTACTCATTCTCACCCTCCACCCCGATTACTCATTCTCACCCTCCACCCCGATTACTCATTCTCACCCTCCACCCCGATTACTCATTCTCACCCCCTTCTGGACATTTCAGCTACTGTACTACTTTTTAAGAAAGCATGGTGACCCCCTATTTTTATTCCATGTTCAACGAGAACTGTATGTGTTTAGTATTCTATAGCGAAAAGGGGGAAAATTGTACCGGAGGAAGTTTGATTTAAAGAGATTCAAGCAAGAAAAAGTCGAATTTTCCTGTATCTAGTCAGTTTTATGACTATTCAATGATACACGTACATATTTTCAAAACGAGTATGTTGACCTCTCATTTTTATTTACCATTAACCTCATGAATAAATATTGAAATTAAAAGAACAATTTAACCTCTTGAACTGAACGTCCCGTACTTCCTTAATAGTCTGTTCCTCCATTGCGGAGTGCATGGTTCTGAGACTTCCTCAGATATTATTATCGGTAGTGTAACTTGCTGTTGTCTATTAGGTTCTATAGCAACATAGGGATCACCAATGGTGCGGCTTTAGCCTATGTCCTAGCATCCTCGCGAACCAGTGTATCGATCGATCTGTTAGGATCGATACACTGGCTTGGTTACATACCAGTTCTGGATATAAATATATGGAGGGGTTTCCTCTAAATCAAACCAATCAGTGAACGCGCTAAGCTCGCTGATTACACCAATCCGCTGTGGGATATCAGATGTGACAGTTTTGAATTTCATCGTGGGCCAAACTGCTTTTATGTCAGGCTGAAATCGACATCAAAAGTCAAAGCAAAACTGTCGGCTTAGGATACCGGCATGCTAATTCAAAATAATTGCGCAGGATGTTAAATCAGAACACTTTATGTCAGGCTGAAACCGACATCAAAAGTCAAAGCAAAACCGTAGGCTTGGGATACCGGCATGCTAATACAAAATAATTGCGGAGGATGAAATATACGAGCTTGTTTAACAGGGGTATCGACTCGATAACTCATTCGAATCACCAAAAAAAATGTCCATGTAAACCCTCTGCGAGGATTTTGGATTTACCTGGACCTTGTGAAGATGATGTCCTAGTTGAGACATTGAACTGATGGACATTTATATCAGGGGGCATTCGAAAATTACGCAAAACTTTTCATTGAATTTCATTTTGGAAATGTGCCCAGATCTTCATGTTGATCGCCTGATACTGGATTGAAGATTGTTTATTCTCATCACCTCAGCCACAAAGTTTTATATAGTTTAACTAATGTGGCTGTATATATTAACTGTGGAGACATCTCAAATACTTGAGTGGATGGAGACCGTAATTAACATATAGAATATTTTAATATTTAAATGTTACCAGAAGCAAATTTTGGTTTATTTGCTTCTGATGTTGCATAATCGCCAATTTAACCAACGTGCAGTCAAGCAAATCAAATTAAGTTTCAAATTGTCGGAGAAATCGGATCCATGATCCACGTTGGTGGGGGTTTATTATAATGAGCTTGAATGTGCACGATATACTCTACTGCAATGGTTGACGAATTTATCTGTTCTTGTCAATATGGATGAGCGAGGTCATTCTACTGGAACCCAACATGACCTGGGGCAATAGACGCTCAAATGATAAACACGTGAGAAACAAGAAGGACCAGTTTATCCACTTTTTGCTAAACTATTGTCCTTTTCTCTGTGGATATATTGCTCAAATTTTCTGGCATCTGCCAATTACGTATGTCTAGCCCTTGTTCTGTCAATGTATGATGGTGTATGGGATTTGTCGTGACCTGATTGGTCCATTGAACAGGAGGTATAGACCCGCTATATATCATCAACTGATTTGATTGACATCCAGTCGTACCGGATTCTGGTTGAAAAGATAGCATTTTACAGTTTGGCGTCACTTCACTCGTGGGGGTCAAAGCTATAGAATCTTCACTCATCTGAACGTCTTGGGCAGCGGCTTTGAGCGAACAAAATGGTGAGTTACTACATTCGTTTTTGATTGCATGTTTTCAAAGCATCAGTTTGCAGTCAATTATTCTTATTAGACATGTTAACACATAATTTATGTGATAGGCATGTAGAAATCGGCGCTATTCTATTGATAACAACTGATTTATTGCTGTGGAGCTGACGTTTCGTTGGCGATACTTCCAAATAATAGCTTTGAGAAAGTTGGAAGTATCTCCAACGAAACGTCAGCTTCACACCAATAAATCAGTTGTTATTCATAGAAAAGCCTTGTTTTATTTTACCACATATCTCAACCGAAGAATCACCAGGATAATATCTTATATCTTGGTTTTTACTTTTAAACACTCCATGGATATATTGTAAGTTTTCATTAACGTGTTACTACAGGCATATTTCAGGCATATTCGTTTTTGTCAATCAGAAAATATTTTGATACTATTCCCGTATTCTTTCTAAACTCTATTTCAGCAGAAAACTACTGTGGTTCTGCAATTTATTTAAATACTCGCCTACACAGAGTTGTGTGAACTATCTTACAGAAAAATCTGTATCCTGATTTACACTTGCAACATAGCAAAGTAATCATGCTATATTGTTAAATATAGCATTAATGTCACTATATGTGAAATATATAAAAGAATAAATAAATACATTCATAATTATTTACTTTTTACCTTTTAGGCACAGGCACAAGCCGATAAAACTTCTGAAGCTGTTTTTGTACAGTAAGTATTTATATTACCTATATATTATTTACTTGCATTCCGTTTTTACCGAGAAGGTGAAAACTCTGTCAACTTCCAATTGTACACAGCTTTTTTCAAAGAGTGGACCATGTGCGAGACATTGAAATTGGACCAAAACGCTTTACGAAAATAGCTATTGCATCCCCCGTCGACTTGCCAATACCTTATTGGGTACTGTAATATTTAGCAAACATAACACATTCAGTATGGTCTCATCCAAAATTGAATTTGAACTTTTGCAAGATATTATAGTTTGAAAAATAATTGTGAACACGATGGGTGATCCCGTTCCACAGAGTAATCTCCCAACCTGTAACCATATGGGTCATATATATGCGGTAAGACTCATGGATGGCGAAGTGTACGCAAATGACCTAGAGCTATGTTCCTAAAAAGGAGTTTGAAGTCAGATGTATTATACCTTCGTGACTCGAATATATTATATTCACGTTTCCTCAATTCGAGTTTCTATTCTATTATCCCGATCAAGCGCTTTGGGTGTCAGCGGTTCATAGTGAAGGGATGTAATCACCATGTCTGGGTAACCTGTGTGCACTCATCTGTGAAATAAAAGGCCAATTCCCATATATACGTAATAATTTGTTTTTGTTTATTTTCTCTTTAGGCTATTTGAGGGTGTGCGATTTAAGGACAAAGGCCGATACCCAAGGTTGGACGATAGACAGAAGAATCAGATACGTTCTATTTGGGCTGATTACGTCAAGGGAGACCCGACAGAGACGGGTATCCAGCTCTTCTTGAGGTAAGCATGTTACATGTATGGGGAAATTTATAATTGACACCAAAGAACTTAGAGCACAATACATGGCTAGACAGTTTTAATATGCATAAGAACATAAGCAATCCTGGTATTTATGTCTATAGTAGAAATATATCAATATGAAAATGACTTTAATTGCTTATATGTAAGCAAACGAGACAAACATTAATTTGAACTGATTGATTAGTCAGTCTAGTAGAGTTGTCTGTTAAGCCAGTCATATTATTTCAGTCAGTGGTTTGATTCTGTTATTATTTTTTGTACATGTGATTGGGAGAGGAGCCATGTGGCTCATTCCTGCAATAAACACACACACATTGTTGTATTTGATTCAGCATTAATTATTCCACCGAGATTTTGTGAGAGTTATTGTTCCTTCTTCAAGATTGACATTCTTAGTAAGTAACTTATACTAAATCATTATACGTGCCGCAAACTTTTCGCGTTGCATTCATATGCTAAGGAAACTTAATAAATAATTCCTTTTGATAAATATATGACTTTATTTTCCAAAACAATGCAAAGTTTGTGGTGTACATGTTTGATATGCAGCTGCACACGCCAGTAAAATTCAAAAACTGAAAATTGATTGAGAATCGGTGGCATGTGCGATAATGACCATTGATGGAGCTGTGGTACACGTGGTAATGGTAATGACCATACTGATTCATGGAGATGAGTTGGTTATCCATGCCAGTACATCTAATTAGCCCGAGCATAAACAGGTATATCTTCACGAGAACACACGTACACATCCTCAGGCTTTATATATACTTGTTAATTATTACACACCTAGCGCAGATTATCACGCCCCGATTGTCATTATAGGGAACCATTTTTAAAATTCGCTGATAGTATTTCGTTTGTTGCAATTAGGTGCAGAGATTAAAAGCGATCAGTTCTCTCAAAAGATACAGCAGTATACGTAAAAACGCGCCATTCACCACGTGAGCACTGAATAACTTTTAGACGACTGTGTGCTAATAACACAATTTACTCACGGTGGTTGCTGTCAAATGCATTAGCCGTACTAGATGTTTTAATTTCTTTTTGATCAGGGCGGGCATTTGTCAGAGCTCAGTTAGACCATTCAGCGCCACCCGGCTGAAGTCAATTCCTAGTTCCCAGTTCCTTATTCGCGAATAAGGAACTGGGAAATTATAGTATTTCCCAGTTCCCAGTTCCTTATTCGAATTCTGCTCAAATTAGGCCTCAAGGAAGGCAGCCTTGGGGCGGCTAATGAAGCCACCCAGATTAAGTAAAGTTGTTATTATTATTATTAGGTCTTTCCATTTCCAACGGATAGACCTATTGTTATTCTACGGATTATTATTATTAGGTATTTCCATGTCATCTGGAAATACCTATTGTTATTCTATTCCAATTTTCGGAGCAATTTTTTGCACAGAGCAAAACGACCTCAACGATTTTATGTACTGCTTAGATATTGGGCACACGTATAGGCATGTGTCTTAGGTCACGCATGGTTGTCTCGACACATGACTTTGACTTTGACCTTTTGACCTATATGCTCTCAAAGTAAAAATTCATTTTGCGAATACCGACTAAACGGAAAAGAGTATCTGACTGAGGTAAGAGTTTTAAGAAATTCGCAACACTGAGTCAATAAATTAAGTAGGTCAGAAGAATAGTTTCGGGGTTCTCTTCCCTGGTGACGTTTTTCGTGTCGTCTGTGTGCAGACAAATCGAAACAGCAGATCTGCAAGATACTAGAGTATTCGTAAGTCTTATGTATAGCCATGCTGTAGTTTTATTTTCAATCTATTATATAACAAGAAAGAGTAGTAATCACCCTTTTAATATTTTCCAAAAACTGTCATTTTATAAGGAAACAAGCCACGGCGTCGATTCTTCTACTGTTAATAGATACTTTTATGACCTAAAAGAATATAACCTTAAATGTGACCTTTGACATATAGATTCGTCGCAGTAGAACGTGAAACTTTAGAGGTCAGCACTTGAACGGCTTTTTCAATCAGACTGCAAATTGGGCCACGTGACATATGCCACATCACAATTTGATCGCAAATGTCCGTACTCGACAACGATCATTACCTTTAGAATGGTAAGCATGCAAAATTCAAAAATACGGCTTCCATTTGCTGAAAATCTATCAAACTGACAGTCAGTAAACAATGAGATGTTGTGAAACACTGAATTGTCTGTCTTTTGGCATTGATTACGAAACGATCCAATTTGAACTTCATCTTGAATATCACCAAACGTGAAAAGGATTTCACTTGATTTTCTCAAAAACTATATCTCAAAGGAATCTGTAATCCTGTACAAATGTTCCTCACAACAAAGGTATGACGTCATTGAAATGGCAGCCTGATATTCACCTTGGTTCTCCAGATACACAGGGCCAAAAATCGAAATACCGCTTTCAATTCAAACACAACTATGTCACTGAGCGCCATGAGACAATAACATAACATAAAACACTGAATTGTCTCCTTTTGGTACTGGTTACAACACGCTCCGATGAGACCTTGGCCATGAATATCGCAGAATGTAAAAAGTGTCATATATCTCCAAAACTATACACCGTATGCATCTGTGCTTTGGAACAAATGTCCCCCATTATACCAGTATATTGTCACTGAAGTTTCACCCTGTTATTTACCTTGGTTCTTCAGTTACGGGCATTGACAGTTTTACAAATACAAGGCCATACACTATTGGGCATTTGAACTGGAAATTTGCATAGCAATATAGGTCATTACATGAAGTAACAGAAACTTACTTCATCTCAAAAAAAGGGTGGAGAAAGATTTGAAATTTTTTACGATTTAGGAAATTTTCTGCTTTTTCATCCCATTATTAAACTGGTCATCCAATCCCCACTATTTTTACGTATTATTGGAGACAATATATTTATGTATTTGCATATACATATATTTACAAATTTTCAGATTGTAGCCATTATAGTTTTAGAGATATCGATCAAATAATTTTCACCCTCTATTAAGCCGTTAAATGGTTCTGTCGCAGTAATTGTTGTCACTTGTTGATTTCATCTCCCATTCAAGGAGCGTTGTCCATTTCACCTTTAGACTCGGGGCATCGATTAAGTTAATGCCAGCTTACATGACGAGTTGGCTCTTATTTGGAATCGTTATTGCTGTTCAACCGTAACAAATACTGATTTCTTATTTACGTGTCCACAATATTTTGGATTTCCAGCTGGAATGGTAGTCTGTGCCATCCTAAACTACACACAAGCAGCAAGTAATATGAGGATACTGTCAGGATAACATCAGTTGTGCCTGGCACAGATTATCGTTTTGACACTGAGAGACCACAAACATGGTAGGGGTCATTTATCTAATATTTTCGAATAAGGAAACAGCTTATTATTGGTACATGACCCAATAATGGTAATCTGTGCTACCCTAAACTACACACTATCAGCAAGTACTATTACAGTACTATCAGGATAACATCAGTTGTGGCTGGCACAGATTATCGTTTTGACACTGAGGGATCCCAAACACGATATGGGTATTTTTTCATATTTTCGAATGAGAAAACTGCTTTTGGTTGGTACATCAAGCAATAATGGTAATCTGTGCCACCCTAAACTATACACTGTCAGCAAGTACTATGAGAGTACTATCAGGATAACATCAGTTGTGTCTGGCACAGATTATCGTTTTGACACTGAGGGACCACAAACATGGTAGGGGTCATTTATCTCATATTTTCGAATAAGGAAACACCATATTGTTGGTACTTGAGGCCATAATGGTGATCTGTGCCACACTAAACTACACACTGTCAGCATGTACTATCACAGTACTATCAGAATAAAATCAGTTGTGCCTGGCACATATTACCATTTTGACACTGCGGGACCGCAAACAGGATACGGGTATTTTTGTCATATTTTCGAATGAGAAAACTGCTTTGGATTGATACATGAAGCAATAATGGTAATCTGTGCCACCCTAAACTACACACTATCAGCAAGTACTATGACAGTACTATCAGGACAACATCAGTTGTGCCTGGCACAGATTATCGTTTTGAATCTGAAGGGTCACAAACATGGTATGGGGCACTTATCTCATATTTTTGAATAAGGAAACAGCTTTGAGTTGGTACATGACGCAATAATGGTAATCTGTGCCACGCTAAACTACACACTATCAGCAAGTACTATTACAGTACTATCAGGATAACATCAGTTGTGCCTGGCACAGATTATCGTTTTGACACTTAGGCACCCCAAACACGATATGGGTATTTTTTCATATTTTCGAATGAGAAAACTGCTTTTGGTTGGTACATGAAGCAGTAATGGTAATCTGTGCCATCCTAAACTATACACTGTCAGCAAGTACTATGAGAGTACTATCAGGATAACATCAGTTGTGCCTGGCACAGCTTATCATTTTGACACTGAGGGACTACAAACATGGTAGGGGTCATTTATCTCATATTTTCGAATAACGAAACACCTTATTGTTGGTACTTTAGGCCATAATGGTGATCTGTGCCACACTAAACTACATACTGTCAGCATATACTATAACAGTACTATCAGGATAACATCAGTTGTGCCTGGCACAGATTATCGTTTTGACACTGAGAGACCACAAACGTGGTAGGGGTCATTTATCTAATATTTTCGAATAAAGAAACAGTTTATTATTGGTACATGACCCAATAATGGTAATCTGTGCTACCCTAAACTACACACTATCAGCAAGTACTTTTACAGTACTATCAGGATAACATCAGTTGTGCCTGGCACAGATTATCGTTTTGACGCTGAGGGACCCCAAACACGATATGGGTATTTTTTCATATTTTCGAATGAGAAAACTGCTTTTGGTTGGTACATCAAGCAATAATGGTAATCAGTGCCATCCTAAACTCTACACTGTCAGCAAGTACTATGAGAGTACTATCACGATAACATCAGTTGTGTCTGGCACAGATTATCGTTTTGACACTGAGGGACCACAAACATGGTAGGGGCCATTTATCTCATATTTTCGAATAAGGAAACAACTTATTGTTGGTACTTGAGGCCATAATGGCGATCTGTGCTACACTAAACTACACACTGTCAGCATGTACTATAACATTACTATCAGGATAACATCAGTTGTGCCTAGCACAGATTATCGTTTTGACACTGCGGGGCCGCAAACAGGATACGGGTATTTTTTTCATATTTTCGAATGAGAAAACTGCTTTGGATTGATACATGAAGCAATAATGGTAATCTGTGCCACCCTAAACTACACACTATCAGCAAGTACTATGACAGTACTATCAGGATAACATCAGTTGTGCCTGGCACAGATTATCGTTTTGACACTGAGGGACCACAAACAGGATACGGGTATTTTGTTCATATTTTCGAATGAGAAATATGCTTTTGGTTGGTGCACGAAGCAATAATGGTAATCTGTGCCACCCTAAACTATACACTGTCAGCAAGTACTATGACAGTACTATCAGGAGAGCATCAGTTATCCCTGGCACAGATTATCGTTTTGAAACTGAAGGGTCACAAACATGGTATGGGGCACTTATCTCATATTTTTGAATAAGGAAACAGCTTTGAGTTGGTACATGACGCAATAATGGTAATCTGTGCCACCCTAAACTACACACTATCAGCAAGTACTATTACAGTACTATCAGGATAACATCAGTTGTGCCTGGCACAGATTATCGTTTTGACACTGAAGGATCCCAAACACGATATGGGTATTTTTTCATATTTTCGAATGAGAAAACTGCTTGTGATTGGTACATGAAGCAATAATGGTAATCTGTGCTATTCTAAACTACACACTATCAGCAAGTACTATTACAGTACTATCAGGATAACATCAGTTGTGCCTGGCACAGATTAT
>JAVTVY010032695.1:0-138751 GCA_036873755.1 Hanleya hanleyi
GCGATCCATAATTAATTGTTTATCTCCCGACAGGGTGTGATGATATCCTGTTGTCGCGAGTTTATTCGCCCAAGATAAATACTGGGCAAAAGCAAGCAACATCAGAGTCAACTTTCACTTTGACAAACAAATTATGTCAGACGCACCTCGGAGAACACGTGGGTATAAACGATACCTACGAGATCCTACCGCTCCCGTCCCCCGTAGTACCAGGTTGCGATGGGAAAAGGAGTCTGATTGTATGGAGTCGCCGGATCGAGATTTCGTGGAGCCGCAGACTGTGTGCACAGATGCCGCCAATGTCAATGTTCTGGAGGTAAGTAATAGGCCTATATAGATTTGTTACGGTCTGTGCAAATGGTTCGATCCAGTAGAATGTAAATTTAATAAAAAAAAAAAATTTGTGATAAGATGTAGTCTTAACTGTAGGCCTTAATTAGTGTAATTTTAATAAAAATCTGCAGTATTTGGTACAAGAATTGGCTTTGAATTTTCACGATTTTCTCTTATTCCAGGACAATCAACAGGACTTCCCAGGCGAAGGTGACAGTTCTGCTTCTGTTGGTGCTGATCTGGTAAGTAACAGATAATAGAAATCTATTTTTATCATATTTTTTTCTTGCATGTTTTTATTAATTATAATGGATTCAAGATGTGAATTTCATTTACTTGTATTAGTTGCAAAATAAATTCTTATAATTCATGCATGGTGCTTAAATAATATCTTGTGTTCATATTGCAAATATTTACTCAGTTAATTTCCATTATTTGGTATTTACAAAAAGATTTGGCTTTGCATTCACATGCTTTTCTCTTATTAACTGTAGACCTTAATTAGCGTAATTTTAATAAAATTCTGCAGTATTTGGTATAAGAATTGGCTTTGGATTTTCACGATTTTCTCTTATTCCAGGACAATCGACATGACTTCCCAGGCGAAGGTGACAGTTCTGCTTCTGTTGGTGCTGATCTGGTAAGTAACAGATAATATAAATCTATTTTTAACATATTTGTTTCTTGCATGTTTTTATTAATTATAATGGATTCAAGACGTGAATTTCATTTACTTGTATTAGTTGCAAAATAAATTCTTATAATTCATGCATGGTGTTTAAATAATATCTTGTGTTCATATTGCAAATATTTACTCAATTAATTTCCATTATTTGGTATTTACAAAAAGATTTGGCTTTGCATTCACATGCTTTTCTCTTATTCCAGAACAATCATCTCAATTTGCCAGGCGAAGGCGACGAGCATGTAGCTGCTGCTGTTGATGCTGATCAACCGGATGATCCAGTTGCCGATGACACCCCGATATACGAGGGATCAGACGTCTCCAAGTCTCACGTGTTGGCATTAACACTGGCCTATGTCATAAGACACCAAGTTAGCGGGATAGGTTTGCGAGACTTAATAGATTTACTAAATGTTGTTGTTCCTGGGTGTCTTCCCAAAAGCAAATATTATTTTGACAAATTGTTTAATGTAATTGGAGACAAAGTAGAGTTTCATTTTTACTGCCCCGAATGCCATTCATTGCTTGTTCATGATATCAACTACAAATGTTCAGATTGTGATTTAGATTTTGATAGATCGGTTTTGTCAAAAGCTGGTAATTATTTTCTGACATTACCTCTTGCTCATCAGCTCAAAGACCTTTTTGAAAACCACAACCTTAGTAAATATGTCAACAAAACTGTTATCAATGACAATGCATGTAGAACTGATTTGACTGATGGAAATTTTTATAGGAATAACCCCACACTGCAGTCATTTTTGTCTGAACCAGACAATATTTCATTGTCATTTTTAACTGATGGTGTTCCTATTTTCAGGTCTTCCAAATTTTCAATCTGGCCATTGTTTTGTACAATTAATGAGATTCCCTATGAGAAGAGATCAGAGTTTGTTATTTTACATTCATTGTGGTTTGGGCCAGACAAACCAAGGGTTACTACTTATTGTAAACCTTTTTGGAGGAATTGTCTTCATTGAAATCTGATGGTGTAACCTGGCAGGATATACAGGGAACATCTCATTGTACTAAATGTACTGCTATTCTTTGTGTTTGTGATACTGTGGCACGGCCCATGTTACAGAATTTTAAACAGTTCAACGGTTATTTTGGTTGCAATTGTTGTTTACATCCTGGAAAACGGTCAGAAAATAAGCATGTTTATGTAACAGGTGTAGAAGAAATTGAAGAACGTACACATGACCAGACAATTATGCTTGCTGAAGAAGCTGTAAAGACTGGAGAGGAACAGTTTGGTGTTAAGGGACCCAGTCCATTTCTTTTGTTGGATGACTTTGATGTTGTTAAGGGCTTCCCACCCGATTATATGCATTGTGTACTGTTAGGTGTTGTAAGACAGTTCACTGAATTGATGTTTGATAGTTCTCATCATAATGAATCGTTCTATTTAGGTCGCCAGCTGACAAACATTGACCGACAGTTGATCAACATTCATCCACCGAGTGAGATCAAGAGAACTCCAAGGTCTCTCAAACTCCGCAAGTATTGGAAGGCTTCGGAATGGCGAACCTACCTCCTGTACTATTCACCAGTGATCATGAAGGACAGTGCTCCAACGGCAATATACAGACACTGGCTGCTACTGGTAAATGGTATCCATTTACTCATGGGTAAGAGTGTGTCAGGGGATGAAATTGACCATGCTAGACTTTGTTTGGATAAGTTTGTTGTTGGTGTACCAGGCCTTTATGGCGAAGCGCATTGTAGTTTTAATGTTCATCTACTCACCCATTTAGCTAATTCTGTGGAAGACTGGGGCCCCTTGTGGGCCTCTTCTGCCTTTATTTATGAAGGTGCAAACGGTCAGTTGTTACATATGTTTCATGGAACACAAGCGGTTCCTTTACAAATAATGAAAAGATTTTTAGCCCAAAGAGAGCTTAATAGATTTGCAGAATGCCACTTACAAAATGCCAATGATGTTATCTCTGAATTGTATGTCAGACTTTCTTGTAGAACTCATGTTGTAAAGAATGCTATAAAAGAAGGTCAATGTACCCTATTGGGCAGTGGTGTTAAATGCACACTTTCTTTAACCCAAGTTCTGGAGCTGCAACGGTATTTAGGAGGAACTGTAAGAAGCAGAGAATGTACAATGTATGATAGATTTTGTTTTGATTCTAAGGTTTTTGCAACTTTGTCTTACTCGAAGCAGTTTAAGAGAGACAACTCGGTTGTTCTAATGAAAGATGGTTTGTTAGGAGTCATTCAAAACTGTTTGTCTTGTAATCCAGTTTGTTCATGTACCCATCAGTGTGACTGTCAGAAAGAGGTGTTTATTTGTTTGTCAGAGATGAGAGTTGGTAGAATTCAGAGAATGTATGATGATGATGTAAGAATGGATATGGGGAAAATCTTCACCCCTGTTGCGACAGGACAAAATATTTTTGTTCGTAGAGCCAGTGATATTTACTGTAAATGTATTGTGATTCGTTCAAGTGGACAAAATTATCTTTTCAGACTGTTGAAAGTAGACAAAGACTGATCATGTAACTTGTGCATTTTCTAAATGTTCAGTTCCTTTACAGTTCACATTTTCCACAATTGTATGTCATTGTAAAATAATCAAATAATTGTTTCAATTATGTTGGAATTTACTTCATATGGAAATTAATGACTAAATGTGTATTGAGGATATTGTTTCATAATATTGTTTAGTGTAAATTATGGATATTACTTATTTTAGTATTCACATTTTTTTATCAAACTATTTTGTAAATACTGAACACTGGAAATAATAATAAAAAAATAGTGAATTCATGTATTTTCTTATCACAATGACTTGTTATGTATTAATTCAAATCTACTATTGGATCATGTTTCAGTTCATGGGTTATAGATAGTCAAAGATTTACCATGGTAAACCATACCTGCACCATGGTACATCAGAGTTTACCATGGTTCACCATACTTGCACCATGGTCACACCATGGTAAACCATACCTGTACCATGGTTCACCACAGTTGTACCATGGTAAACCATACCTGCACCATGGTACATCAGAGTTTACCATGGTTCACCATACTTGCACCATGGTCACACAATGGTAAACCATACCTGTACCATGGTTCACCACAGTCGTACCATGGTTTACCATACTCGCACCCTGGTAAACCATAGTCACACCATGGTAAATCACATCTGTACCATGGTAAACCATGTTGTACCATGGTAAACCATACTTTTACCATAGAATGTATGGTAAACCATGCTTTACCATGGTACTTTTCATGGTAAACCATGGTACTTTTTTATAAGGGAAAGTTTCATGGGGAAATTCAAGATGGCTGCCTAATGGACATATTGGATTTTGGAATCGGACCAGAAAAGGTATGCTGCACAACTGGACCACAAGGGCAACCGGTCTACCAAATTTGAGAAAGATCCAGGCAGTACTTCCTGAGAAATCGCGATAACAAGGTTTCATGGGGAAATGCAAGATGGCTGCCTGCTGGCCATATTAGATTTTCGAATCGGACCAGAAAAGGTATCTTGCACAACTAGACACCAAGGGGAACCTGTGTACCGAATTTGAGAAAGATCCATGCAGTACTTCCTGAGAAATCGCGTTAACAAGGTTTCATGGGGAAATCCAAGATGGCTGCCTGGTGGCCATATTGGATTTTCGAATCGGACCAGAAAAGATATCTGGCACAACTAGACCCCAATGGGAACCTGTGTACCAAATTTAAGAAAGAACCATGCAGTAGTTCCTGAGAAATCGCGATAACAAGGTTTCATGGGGAAATCCAAGATGGCCGCCTTATGGCCATATTGGATTTTCGAATCGGACCATAAAAGGTATTTTGCACAACTAGACCCCAAGGGGAACCTGTGCACCAAATTTGAGAAAGATCCATGCAGTAGTTCCTGAGAAATCGCGATAAGGTTTCGCGGGGAAATCCAAGATGGCCGCCATATTGGATTTTGGAATCGGACCATAAAAGGTATCTTGCACAACTAGACCCCAAGGGGAACCTGTGTACCAAATTTAGGAAAGAACCATGCAGTAGTTCCTGAGAAATCGCGATAACAAGGTTTCATGGGGAAATCCAAGATGGCCGCCTTATGGCCATATTGGATTTTCGAATCAGACCATAAAAGGTATTTTGCACAACTAGACCCCAAGGGGAACCTGTGCACCAAATTTGAGAAAGATCCATGCAGTAGTTCCTGAGAAATCGCGATAACAAGGTTTCGTGGGGAAATCCAAGATGGCCGCCTTGTGGCCATATTGGATTTTCGAATCGGACCATAAAAGGTATCTTGCGCAACTAGACCCCAAGGGGAACCTGTGTACCAAATTTGAGAAAGATCCATGCAGTAGTTCCTGAGAAATCGCGATAACAAGAACTGTTTACGAACGGACGGACTGAATGACGACGGACCACGGACAAAAAGTGATTAAAAAAATCAAATATCATTGCCGGTAATGCCCAGTTAGGTACCATATATCGAAGATCCTGACAAAAAAACTTTCTGGTCCCATGATGAATTTGTCCCAATTTCACGATCCTTCAAAATGAATTTTTTATTGAAAATAATTACTAATCTTCACTGACCATTGCCTAGGAGATAGAATGCGGCAAGTCGGAAAAAAAGGTATGATGAATAGGCGTCAGTGCAGACACAGAGGGACAAGATATCAACAATGCATACATATAAGTATGCCAATGACGAAATCCATCAGTGTCAGAAATAAGGTGTGGGCCGCAATACCAATAAGACCCCAACATGCCCACAGAGTCCACCACCTCACTGGGACATAATAGTACCCCAGCCACCAGTCAGATTTTTGGACATGATTCCCGCTCGAGCAGCGCACAGCCGGAAGAGACATCACATATTGTAAAATCAATGTTTGTCGAATGTTGTGATTACTTTTCAATTCTGCATAATACTTCTGTTGACATAGCATTGAAAGGAATGATCTGGACATTGTTTTCCCCTTTTGTGCAGACAGAGAATATGAAAGTAGTTCGCTCATGTGCAAAACTGGAGTAGTTCGGTTGGATTCAAACTGAACCATGTGAGCGTGGGTTTTCCCCACATTGTAAAGGTCAGCACATTGGGGACAGGTGTGAAGTGGCATGGGCCTGTGAAACGGAGCATGAGCTGTGGTGAGGTTGCTACAGTGTAGTGGGCCAGAAGCTGATCTTTTAAATGTTAAGCCAGGCATCATGCCCCTCTCTCCATTATGAAGAGGTGGGAAAGACAAGTATAGGCGTCAGATCTGACATCTAATATATCGCCGTCATTCACAGAATAACTTCCATGTCAATAATCATAAGACCCTTTTCATACGACAATGGAGGAGATAAACAGGAAGTGGCAATTCTGTCAGTTGATTGGCTAAATAAGTCAAAATCGACAAATAGGAAGTGGCAACCAAGGAATCTGAATGGACAGTTGATATTGAGCAAGTCCCACAATTCCAAATATGCATAACGAGAGATCCTGAAGGATCTTGGCGCCCACCATTGTCCGATAATTGTAAGCTAATGACAAGAGGATCTTTTTGTCCATTGTTACTAAGACGATTGAGTTGTAATTTTGTTTACAGAATTTCGAATCTGATCGAAAAAGGGACACTGGAAAACACCAAGATATAATCTTTCTAAGTTTCAGGAGTTTCAAGATTTCTAGAAACTGTACTTATGTCGGTTGTTATAGTACAAGAGAAATGAGCAAAGTTAGTCTGAAAGTGAATGTACATGTACATCCTTCGTCTTCGTTTTGTAGTATTTCCGTTTTATTTATTTTTTTGCACGGGTCATCATTGGGTACTGGAAGCGAAGAAAATCTCTGACACTTTGGCATACTTAAGATTTTATAATGAGGAACGAATGCTAATTCTGTTCTGTTTACTGGACTAGTTTGAGATATCTCTTTTAAGATACCATGCTTGAAAATAGTAAGATGGTACAATACTTAATACTGAAGGGATCCGGTCCGCGCAGTAATGTTGAAACTTCGAATTTGAAAGTGTCTGAATCTTGATTATCTCCCTTGGATCGAAACATGCAGTAGTCTACAGTTGTCGAGTTGTGACATTGTGTCACAAGAGTGACGTCCCTTCATGTAGCTGACCCGCCGGCAGACGAAAGGGTGGGGCAGTTCACTTGCAACTGCATGGACCAAAGAAAACTGATTTAAAATTTGAAGAAATACATTTTAATTCCGAATTATTTTAACTCCTTGATATGGAAGGTCAAGATATGGATATTCTCTATAGTCAATATATAGTTTATGCCCCACCGTTTGATCCGCCGACTCTTGTGATGCAACATCACAACTCGGGAATACCGTATTAATTGGATTTTCAAATCGGACCAAAAAAGGTATCTTGCACAACTAGGCCCCATGTGGGACCTATGTACCAAATTTCAGAAAGATCCATGAAATATTTCCTGAGAATTCAAGATAACAGTGTTTCAAGGGGAAATTCAAGATGGCCACCTGGCAGACATATTGGATTTTCGAATCGGACCAAAAAAGGTATCTTGCACAACTGGGCCACAAGGGGAATCTGTGTACCAAATTTGAGGAAGATCCATGAAGTAGTTCTTGAGAAATCACGATAACAAAGTTTCATTGGGAAATCCAAGATGGGCGCCTGGTGGCCATATTGGATTTTCGAATCGGACCAGAAAAGGTATCTTGCACAACTAGACCCCAAGGGGAACCTGTGTACCAAATTTGAGAAAGATCCACGCAGTAGTTCCTGAGAAATCGCGATAACAAGGTTTCATGGGGAAATCCAAGATGGCTGCCTGCTGGCCATATTGGATTTTCGAATCGGACCAGAAAAGGTATCTTGCACAACTAGACACCAAGGGGAACCTGTGTACCAAATTTGAGAAAGATCCATGCAGTAGTTCCTGAGAAATCGCGATAACAAGGTTTCATGGGGAAATCCAAGATGGCCGCCTTATGGCCATATTGGATTTTCGAATCGGACCATAAAAGGTATTTTGCACAACTAGACCCCAAGGGGAACCTGTGCACCAAATTTGAGAAAGATCCATGCAGTAGTTCCTGAGAAATCGCGATAACAATGTTTCGTGGGGAAATCCAAGATGGCCGCCATGTGGCCATATTGGATTTTCGAATCGGGCCATAAAAGGTATCTTGCACAACTAGACCCCAAGGGGAACCTGTGTACCACATTTGAGAAAGATCCATGCAGTAGTTCCTGAGAAATCGCGATAACAAGAACTGTTTACGAACGGACGGACTGAATGACGATGGACCACGGACAAAAAGTGATTTGAACAGCCCACCATCTGGTGATGGTGGGCTAAAAAAATCAAATATCATTGCCGGTAATGCCCAGTTAGGTACCATATATCGAAGATCCTGACAAAAAAACTTTCTGGTCCCATGGTGAATTTGTCCAAATTTCACGATCCTTCAAAATAAATTTTTTATTGAAAATAATTACTAATCTTCACTGACCATTGCCTAGAAGGAGATAGAATGCGGCAAGTCGAAAAAAAGGTATGATGAATAGGCGTCAGTGCAGACACAGAGGGACAAGATATCAACAATGCATACATATAAGTATGCCAATGACGAAATCCATCAGTGTCACCATACCAAATAAGGTGTGGGCCGCAATACCAATAAGACCCCAACAGGCCCACAGAGTCCACCACCTCACTGGGACATAATAGTACCCCAGCCACCAGTCAGATTTTTGGACATGATTCCCGCTCGAGCAGCGCACAGCCGGAAGAGACATCACATATTGTAAAATCAATGTTTGTCGAATGTTGTGATTACTTTTCAATTCTGCATAATACTTCTGTTGACATAGCATTGAAAGGAATGATCTGGACATTGTTTTCCCCTTTTGTGCAGACAGAGAATATGAAAGTAGTTCGCTCATGTGCAAAACTGGAGTAGTTCGGTTGGATTCAAACTGAACCATGTGAGCGTGGGTTTTCCCCACATTGTAAAGGTCAGCACATTGGGGACAGGTGTGAAGTGGCATGGGCCTGTGAAACGGAGCATGAGCTGTGGTGAGGTTGCTACAGTGTAGTGGGCCAGAAGCTGATCTTTTAAATGTTAAGCCAGGCATCATGCCCCTCTCTCCATTATGAAGAGGTGGGAAAGACAAGTATAGGCGTCAGATCTGACATCTAATATATCGCCGTCATTCACAGAATAACTTCCGTGTCAATAATCATAAGACCCTTTTCATACGACAATGGAGGAGATAAACAGGAAGTGGCAATTCTGTCAGGTGATTGGCTAAATGAGTCAAAATCGACAAATAGGAAGTGGCAACCAAGGAATCTGAATGGACAGTTGATATTGAGCAAGTCCCGCAATTCCAAATATGCATAACGAGAGATCCTGAAGGATCTTGGCGCCCACCATTGTCCGATAATTGTAAGCTAATGACAAGAGGATCTTTTTGTCCATTGTTACTA
Source organism: Hanleya hanleyi (assembly GCA_036873755.1). Lineage (NCBI taxonomy): Eukaryota > Metazoa > Mollusca > Polyplacophora > Lepidopleurida > Hanleyidae > Hanleya > Hanleya hanleyi. The sequence continues at coordinate 9,479 of JAVTVY010032695.1, forward strand.
AGACGATTGAGTTGTAATTTTGTTTACAGAATTTCGAATCTGATCGAAAAAGGGACACTGGAAAACACCAAGATAATAAATCTTTCTAAGTTTCAGGAGTTTCAAGATTTCTAGAAACTGTACATATGTCGGTTGTTATAGTACAAGAGAAATGAGCAAAGTTAGTCTGAAAGTGAATGTACATGTACGGAGGATCCTTCGTCTTCGTTTTGTAGTATTTTTAGTTTATTTATTATTTTGCACGTGTCATCATTGGGTACTGGAAGCGAAGAAAAATCTCTTTGACACTTTGGCATACTTAAGATTTTATAATGAGGAACGAATGCTAATTCTGTTCTGTTTACTGGACTAGTTTGAGATATCTCTTTTAAGATACCATGCTCGAAAATAGTAAGATGGTACAATACTTAATACTGAAGGGATCCGGTCCGCGCAGTAATGTTGAAACTTCGAATTTAAAAGTGTCTGAATCTTGATTATCTCCCTTGGATCGAAACATGCAGTAGTCTACAGTTGTCGAGTTGTGACATTGTGTCACAAGAGTGACGTCCCTTCATGTAGCTGACCTGCCGGCAGATGAAAGGGTGGGGCAGTTCACTTGCAACTGCATGGACCAAAGAAAACTGATTTAAAATTTGAAGAAATACATTTTAATTCCGAATTATTTTAACCCCTTGATATGGAAGGTCAAGATATGGATATTCACTATAGTCAATATATAGGATATGCCCCACCGTTTGATCCATCGACTCTTGTGATGCAACATCACAACTCGGGAATACCGTATTAATTGGATTTTCAAATCGGACCAAAAAAGATATCTTGCACAACTAGGCCCCATGTAGGACCTATGTACCAAATTTCAGAAAGATCCATGAAATATTTCCTGAGAATTCACGATAACAATGTTTCAAGGGGAAATTCAAGATATTGGATTTTCGAATCGGACCAAAAAAGGTATCTTGCACAACTGGGCCACAAGAGGGGAATCTGTGTACCAAACTTGAGGAAGATCCATGCAGTACTTCTTGAGAAATCACGATAACAAAGTTTCATTGGGAAATCCAAGTTGGGCGACTGGTGGCCATATTGGATTTTCGAATCGGATCAGAAAAGGTATCTTGCACAAATAGGCGACAAGGGGAACCTGTGTACCAAATTTGACAAAGATCCATGCAGTAGTTCTTGAGAAATCGCAATAACAAAGTTTCATGGGGAAATCCAAGATGGCTGCCTAATGGACATATTGGATTTTGGAATCGGACCAGAAAAGGTATGCTGCACAACTGGACCACAAGGGCAACCGGTCTACCAAATTTGAGAAAGATCCAGGCAGTACTCGCAATAACAAAGTTTCATGGGGAAATCCAAGATGGCTGCCTGGTGGCCATATTGGATTTTCGAATCAGACCAGAAAAGGTATCTTGCAAAACTAGATCCTAAGGAGAATCTGTGTAACAAATTTGAGAAAGGTCGATGCAGTAGTTCCTGAGAAATCGCGATAAGGTTTCATGGAGAAATCCAAGATGGCCATATTGGATATTCGAATCGGACCAGAAAAGGTATCTTGCACAACTAGAGCCCATGTGGGACCTGTATACCAGATTTGAGAAAGATCCATGCAGTAGTTCCTGAGAAATCGCGATAACAAGGTTTCATGGGGAAATCCAAGATGGCTGCGTGGTGGCCATATTGGATTTTCGAATCGGACCAGAAGAGGTATCTTGCACAACTAGACCCCAAGGGGAACCTGTGTACCAAATTTGAAAAAGATCCATGCAGTAGTTCCTGAGAAATGGCGATAACAAGGTTTCATGGGGAAATCCAAGATAGCTGCCTGGTGGCCATATTGGATTTTCGAATCGTACCAGAAAAGGTTTCTTGCACTAGACCTCAAGAGGAACCAGTGTACCAAATTTGAACAAGCTGAGTAGCTAGCAGGTCCTCCGCCAAGTAGCCTGTTTGAGAGCATACAGCATATACGCTTCCAATATCTCCTTAAATATAACTTGGAAAGTTGATATGTGTATGTGGAAAGAGACGTTCATCTGGAATTGTTGAGACAATTTGAGGAGGTTTGGAAAGCAGTAATGGGTAGTGTAACACTGGAATGTAAGTCTGTAGTTGTATATGGATTTGTGGATGGTGAGGTTTATAAATCGATGAGTGGAATAGATCAAGATATCGCATTCACAACACAGATGGGTACAATATGGGTGAGTGAAATCCAAGATGGTCAATGGCAGCCATCTTGGATTACATACTACCTCAATGAAAATCAATACCAATCGCTGTCTGATGTGAAGCACCGTCTCGGGTTTGAAGTTGATTGGTCAAATTGTTGTCGAGATATCACGTTCACAAGATCCGAGACAGATGGAATCCAATATCGTCAATGGCAGCCATCTTGGATTATGTACCTCAGTGAAAACCAATACCAATGGCCGTCTAACTGATGTGAAAAACCTTCCCAAGTTTGAAGTCGATTGGTTGATTTGTTTTTGAGATATCGTGTTAACAAGATGTGGAACGGAGTGAATCCAATATGGTCCATGGCAGCCATCTTGGATTACGTATCTCAGTGAAAATCAAAACCAATGGCCGTTTAACTGATGCGAAGCACATTCTCAAGTTTGAAGTGGATTGGTCAAACTGTTGTCGAGATATCGCGTTCACAAGATGTGGGATGGACAGAATCCAATATGGTCAATGGCAGCCATCTTGGATTACGTACCTCAGTGAAAATCAATACCAATGGCCGTCTGATGTGAAGAACCTTCCCAAGTTTGAAGTCGATTGGTTGAATTGTTCTCGAGATATCGCGTTCACAAGATCTGGGACGGATGGAATCCAATATGGTCAATGGCAGCCATCTTGGATTACGTACCTCAGTAAAAATCAATACCAATGGCCGTCTGACTGATGTGAAGAACCTTCCCAAGCTTGAAGTTGATTGGTGGAATTGTTCTTGAGATATCGCGTTCACAAGATGTGGGACGAACAGAATCCAATATGGTCGATGGCGGCCATCTTGGATTACGTACTTCAGTGAAAATCAATACCAATGGCCGTCTAACTGATGTGAAGCACCTTCTCAAGTTTGAAGTCGATTGGTCGAATTGTTCTTGAGATATAGCGTTCACAACATGTGGGATGGACAGAATCCAATATGGTCGATGGCGGCCATCTTGGATTACGTACCTCAGTGAAAATCAATACCAATGGCTGTCTAACTGATGTGAAGCACCTTCTCAAGTTTGAAGTCGATTGGTTGAATTGTTCTCAAGATATCGCGTTCACAAGATGTGGGACGGACGGACGGACGGAAGGACGGACGGAGGGACGGACGGAAGGACGGAGGGACGGACGGAAGGACGGACGGAAGGACGGACGGCTAGCATTTCCAAGTCCTCCCACCACTTCGTGGCGGAGGACAAAAAGATCCATGCAGTAGTTCCTGAGAAATCGCGGTAACAAGGTTTCATGGGGAAATCCAAGATAGCTGCCTGGTGGCCATATTGGATTTTCGAATCGTACCAGAAAAGGTATCTTGCACAACTAGACCCCAAGGGGAACCTGTGTACCAAATTTGAAAAAGATCCATGCAGTAGTTCCTGAGAAATCGCGGTAACAAGAATTGTTTACAGACGGACTGACGACGGACGAAAAGTGATTTGAACAGCCCACCATCTGGTGATGGTGGGCTAAAAATAGAAGTTCAAACAAGATGGGTTCCTGTAATAGATAAGCGGTCTCACATCTTAAAAACTCGACCAAACCATACCCATCAGAGTAACACAGTAACCATGAGTCAGCGGCCTAATCCCCTCCACTTTTTGTGACCGCAATGTTATAAGTCCTATCATAGATAGCAACATTTAACATGACCGGTATAGAGTTCTACCTCCCCCCCACAAAAAATTGAGAGCTCACACTCTGAGACTTTATAGTTTATGTTATTGGGGTTATTTTGTGTCTATTTGCATAACTCCCCAGTTAGAGGATCATGGGAAAATTCAGAAAAACGATGTTTTCGTTTTCTTCAAACTTTTGGCTTTTCTGCTATGAAAATTGGGCAATAACTATTTTATTTCATATCACATTAATATTTACTAATTTACCACGCAGTTTTGGTGGAGAAACTGCATAAATGAAACATTCTAAAAATCTGACCAAGAAGCGACCAAAAAATGACATTTTTGAAGATGATGTCACTGTGACGTGATCAAAGCGGCCATCTTGGATTGTTTTACCTTTTCTGGTCCCAGGAAGCCCAGACCAGATAGGGTTAAAGAATTTCCGAGTCCATAATCCAAAGACCTACGGTATTCCATATAACAGCATTAGCACCAAATCAAAAAAAAATAAACAACAATCATAGTATACATAAACATGAATTGCAGGCAAGCACCTAAAAGGTGCGTGGACCCCTCAGCCAGTTTTTTTTAGTTAAGTAGGATCAGGGCTGCATCTAGAGCCAATTCAGTTCCGTAAAACGTATGGGTGCCCAAAACTCAAATGAAACAAAAAATGATAATGTTGTTGTTCAATTTGAAAGGAAATACTCCAAGAAAAAGCTTCTGGGAGCCTCAACATTGATCCGATTGCATAGAGGGTATTGAATTTCATGTTAATAAACCTCTGTTTTGTGATTGATCACAGGCTCTTTGCGCCGAAATTCACTAAAAAAATTGGACCCTTAATAATGAATTATGAAAAGGAACTGAGAGTTTGGGATCGGAACCTGCAAATATATACCATATATAATAGACTTCGTTTTCACATGAGTGGTGTGCTGGGATTACAGCATGCAAGGATGCAAGGAAGTGTAGCTTTAACAGTGGCAATTTATGCATTGCACAAGTGTGATAAGTTAATGGCATATAAACACTCTGATTGACACAGGCCCACCATTATCATTATTTGGGGGGGGATAAGCTTTAGGTACGCAAAATTGGCCAGTCAGGCTAAAAATGGGCTCTCCTAATCACTCATTTTAAATAATTTCCAAGGTACATACATTTACAGTAAGACGTTTGTTGACAGAAATTGAAGCATTATGTTGTACCAGTTAAATGTGTGGACACAAATATGGCACATGCAAAAGTTTTAGGATAAATCCTATGATGTGGAATAGAATGATTTAACAGCAAAATTGAAGAAAAATGTTGTCCTTCATTTAACCCCCCCCCCACCGGTTATTTCCTCTTGTACTTCTGAAATAAATAATGTCACCAACCTGTTAGTTATTTTACTATAAAGAAGTACATTTTAGGTGATTCAGCATGTGTGTGTGTGTGAAAAAACAATGTACACTGCATCTCATACATATCACATGAGGCTGACAAGCTGTGGATAGGAAAAAGTCCCAAACTTTAATATTTAGTGCCCCAGGGGTGGGGAAATCCTCCCGAGGGTGGTGCATAGGTTGAACAAGTGTAGCATCATGTAAGCTCCCAGAATATATAGGAATTGGGGGAGTCACTCCAATGACTTTCTTGAATCTTGAATGGACCAGGCCTTCTTGCATCAGCGAACCTTCAAAAGTCACAATGAAACATGCAACCAAGGGTTCTCGATGGGCATAGATAACAGTGCAAAAGCTAAGCCATCAATAAATAATAAAAAAAATAATAAAAAAAAAAAAAATCAGGAAATCATCATAGTCATCTGAAAATCTAATCATTTCATCAGTCAACATTCAGGAAGCTCTCACCAAAGTTTGGTCAGGCCCGACTTGATAGATCTGCAGATATTCAGCGGACAAGAACATGTTGATGGGCATAGATAACAGTGCAAAATCTGAACCATCAATAAATAATTAAAAAAAATAATTAAAAATCATGAAATCATCAAAGCCATCTGAAAATCTAATCATTTCATCAGTCAACATTCAGGAAGCTCTCACCAAAGTTTGGTCAGGCCCGACTTCATAGATCTACAGATATTCAGCGGACAAGAAAATGTTGACGGACGGACGGATGACCGGATGGACATACGTACATGGCAACGACAAGACCCCACAGCCCTATGGGCTGAGGGGTAATATGGGAAGGCTAGTTTCTTGCAAGAGAGAAGCGGTTTCCAATGATGCCAGCAAGACATCATGATGTTCCAAAAATATCAAATCAATATCGCTGATCAATATTCTTAATCCATATGATTTTTGTTATAGAGTCATTGTCTAGAGTATGATGTATCTGTCATGCTTTGATTGTGACTGTTCATATCAACACCATGAGAAACTTGAAGTACATGGGTCCATACGGCCCCAAGATGTCCTGATGAAGCTCTGCTGCCAATTGGTTGGCAGAATCTGGTGCCGGAGAGACATCTGCAAGCATGATCAGGGATGAACCTGAAGTAAGTGAGTGAATATGATTTAACATAGCTTTCAACACTATTTCAGTCATGAATCTGAATAGAGATCCTTGCATCAGTAAGAAAAACCCAAATGCAAGTCCACCTGAACGTATTGATTGTTAAATGTCTGTCAATATTACAGCAGCTTGGCCCAAAGAAACAGTGTAGAAAAAAGTGGTAAGAGAGACTAACTACTTTGAATTCCAGAACATTAGAGAACATCTGCCCAAATCCTTGACAGTCCAAAAGCCAAGATGATCCCCAGTCCCATGAGAACACATTAATGCAGAGGTGTCAGCTGAGGTTGTAAGAGAGAGACACAAATAGTGGCCTTTGTTTGATTCCAACCTCTAGCAAAGCAAAAGTTTCACTTACGGCATGAAAGGATTTAATACCCAAGGACATCAAAGTCTGTCCAGTCGAAGTCTGTTATGACAGAAGATTAAGCCACATCTTCGTATCTTAGACATGCGGTTAGAGAGAAGGGAAGAGAACTGAATCGCACTATACCTTTGACCAACAATCCGGTGGACATGGTGGAGGGTGAGCACAACTGCGCTAACAATGTGTCTAATCTTACCCGGAGATGAAGTCATTGTTGGGCCAAAGTAAACTTGGATTGATCTTGTGAGATAGATAGACTAAGATAGATACTCTAGGACATGCAGAACAAATGCGGTATCCTCAACTATTTGGTGCTTGGAGGGCATCGTCTATGTGCAAGTGGTACTTGATTCTTTGAGAATGCAGGAAAGCGGCGACTGGCTCGGACAATCTGGTGGAGACCTAAGAGGAAGTCAACAGTGAGTGAGTGAGTGAGTGAATATGATTTAACATCGCCGTTAAATATATTTCAGTCATATCATGACGTTTGGGTCCTATTCTTTTTTACACCCGGGAACCCCACAGGTGGGGTCCTATTACTTTTTACACCTGGAATCCCCATGGGTACCTCAGTTAGTGGCCTCTTACGACAAGCTCTCCGAGCGGCTGGGGCCTATTCTTACCATGACCTGGAGTGTGCACAAGGACACCCCAGGTCAGTCCCGGGGAGGTCAAGAGCCAGAAAGGCAGTACCTGCAGCTGGAGCCGACTGTAGGCAGTATTTGCTGCTGGAGCCGACTGAATTTCCGATATCGGTACTTGAATTCCCGATATCAAGTATCATCCCCAAATTTCCAATATTGGAAATTCAATTTCTCATATAAAAATTCAATTTTTTTATTGTTACTTTTTCATTTTTCACAGGTGCTGTAAAACCAGAGCTGTAACATTCAGTCTCTCCTGTTATTGGTTCATAATACACAGGTGCTATATAACCAGAGCTATAATATTCAGCCTCTCCTCTTATTTGTTCACACTACACAGGTACTGTAAAACCAGAGCTGTAAACTTCAGTCTCTCCTTTTATTTGTCCATACTAAACAGGTGCTATATAAACAGAGCTATACCATTCAGCCTCTCCTGTTATCTGTTCATAGTACAGAGGTGCTGTGCAAATAGAGCTGTAACATTCAGCCTCTCCTGTTATTTGTTCATATTACACAGGTGCTGTAGAACTAGAGCTGTAACGTTCACCTTCTCCACTGCGACACAGTCAAGTTGGAGGAATGGTAGACAACGAGTTTCAAACTGCTCCATACCAGTATTCATTGTCTTCAGTGCAAACTCTATAGAGCAAAATATAATATCATGATGCTTGGTAAATAATCTTCAACATTACAATGGAGGATTTGCACTATAGTTCAAGTTAATCCCTGGACAATGCTGTCTGGCCTCTGGCACACAGACACATGGCTGGTTGCATGAGCTCTGGTTCACCAATCAAGGCGCTTCACCTCTCTTTCACCCAGAAAGAGAATATATTTTTAATCGAAGATAACTGGTATTTTTTTTATCTGAAGTTGCCAAAATTATCATAAATGTAAGCTTATTGGTCCTTTCTTGGAATAGTGGGAATATTTGATCCATATCATCATATTTACACCATGTATCAAGAGTTGAAAAAGCTGCTCCATGTTATAAACAAAGGACAGAGTTCATGAGAACGAACCGGACCTCAAGTGATGGCCCACATGCCGGGGCAAGACAGCATTGTACGAGGATTAATGTGGAAAGGACAGAATATAAATCATCACTCAATGTAATCCCCAAATCAAGGTTATCAGTATATATATAAATATGGTATATATACAATATATTATAGAGAAGGAATAAACTCAATAATAATATTATAGCGCAGGAATAAAACCTATAATATTAATTATCTAGGATCAGAGACTCTAGTCCTTGTATGGACACATGAATTGAAGAACAAACATCAGTTCCTTACTTCAAGATCTCTAGAAATTCAATCATTTTTAGATTACCTTTCAACTCAATTAAATTAAAATTGTTAAACAAAGTACACTTTATCTTGGCAACACCTTCTGGAGTTACCCAGTTGTGCACAGTTTTAAACAGTCAGAGCTGAATTTAGGAAGAATAATTTTGGAATGTGTAAAAGGATAAAGCATGTGATATGAACAAGAGAACTTTTAGAAAGGTACAACGATTAATTGCTATATGGTGGTTCATGTGTTGTTATATATTGAACACAATGAATCATATGGACAGAGATAATGTGTATTTCAGGGAGAGAGCAGACATCAAATCTGAATTACATTTCATTGATAAGTATCCAGAAAAGAAGGATTAAATCTTGCATATCTTAGAAATTAAAATATACCATTATTTGTCTATCTAATTATCTCTAGTTCACTGTATGACATCATCAAAGCTCATTTGCATATCAAATTTGTACCAGACCCAAAATTCTTTGAAGTACAATATCTCAGCCGCCAGTAGGAGTATTTTCATAAAACTAAATTTTAAAATTTTCAGAAAAAAATATGGCAGCAACACATCCATCCCCAGAATTTTTAATTTTCCAATTGAGTTCCCCTTTAATATTTTTTGACTAACCATCAAGTGAGAGACTGTGCATGTCTGGTCCTATGACTCCCTTACTGGTCCAGTGTTTAGGTGTAGCAAAAATCATCTTCCACTGCTGCTTCACCACAGTACTGTCACAGAGACTACTGAAGAACTCTGCTAAAGGGTGACAACTCTTCTCAGTGGAACCTTGTCTTATCTGTATGTTGAAGATCAGATTACGAACATGACAAAGCTGAATAGTATACAAATCAACAATCAGTGTTAGCGAATACTATCCGTTAGTGTTACACTATTCAATGGTGTTAGTGTATACTATTCAGCAGTGTTAGTGTCTACTATTCGGTAGTGTTAGTGTCTACCATTTCGTAGTGTTAGTGTATATTATTCAGTGGACTATTTGGTAGAGTTAGTGTGTACTATTCGATTATGTAAGTGTGTACCATTTGGTAGTGTTAGTGTATACTATTTGACAGTGTTAGTGTGTACTATTTGGTAGTAATAATGTGTAAAATTTTAGTAGTGTTAGTGTCTACTATTCAATATTCTAGAACACTTGTGTCTATGACAACTTGCTAACTGTGCAATTATTGAGTGTTTTAGCATAGTTGTGCAAAATGTACATGTGTCAAGTGCAGGTGTTCATTTGGAGATCCTATTTCAAAAGTCAGGTGTGGAAAAGGACATCTGCTTTTATACAAGTAACAATCGAATAAAACAAACAAATAAATTAAAAGATGAAAATTCTTTCTCAATTTTAACTGTTGTTTCCACTGTGAAATTGATTAATAAAGTGACACTAATAGACCTATATCCACATATGTTCCTCAAAGCCTGACTCAGCTGACAGAAACACTCTCTATTTGAGAAACCACATAAAACTCGTCCGCTGATACTGGCACGATGCCAACCGAAACGGAGCATCATGCCAATATCAGTGGACCAGGTTTTGCTACAAAGCGAAGAAAGTATGTCAAAGTTTATCATATTTATTCAACCTTTCATTATAATCTTTGTTGATAATCAATTTGAATAGTGCAATAGAATGTTTTCATAGGCATGCTCAATGGTTATTTTACACATGGTTAGTTTGGTAAAGTTGATAAATTTTAGGGCACGGGCAAAATATAAACTTTCCCAAACTAACCATGCATAACATAAGCATTGAGCATGCCTATAAAAACACTATTTCTTAAATATTAGTTTGTACTATTTTATAATAATAGATATTGGTAGTGTTAGTGTGTACTATTCGTTAATGTTATGGTATACTAATTCAGTAATGTTAGTGTGTACCGTGTGGTCGTCAATTTGGTAGAGTTGGTGTGTACTATTTGGTATTTTGTCCTATTTGGTAGTGTTAGTGTGTACTATTCGGTAGTGTTAGTGTGTATTATTTGGTATTGTTTACTATTTGGTAGTGTGAGTGGGTACTATTTGATAGTGTGGGTGTGTACTATTTGGTAGTGTTAGTGTATACTACTCGATAGTGTTAGTGTCTACTATTTGGTAGTGTTAGTGTGTACTATTTGGTAGTGTTAGTGTGTACTATTTGGTATTGTGTACTATTTGGTAGTGTTAATGTATACTATTCGGTAGTGTTAGTGTGTACTATTCGGTAGTGTTAGTGCATCCTATTTGGTAGTATTAGTGTGTACTATTTGGTATTAAGTGTGAGAGGGTACTACTTGATAGTGTGTGTATTATTGGGTAGTGTTAGCGTATACTATTCAGTAGTGTTAGTGTGTACTATTTGGTAGTGTGTGCTGTTTGGTAGCGTTAGTTTGTACTATTTGGTATTGTGTACTATTTGGTGGTGGTAATGTATACTATTCGGTAGCGTTAGTGTGTATTATTCGGTAGTGTTAGTGCATCCTATTTGGTAGTATTAGTGTGTACTATTTGTTAGTGTGTACTATTTGGTAGTGTTAGTGTGTACTATTTGGTAGTGTTAGTGTGTACTATTTGGTAGTGTTAGTGTGTACTATTTGGTATTGTGTACTATTTGGTAATGTTAGTGTGTACTATTCTGTAGTTTTAGTGTATACTATTCGGTGGTGTTATTGTGTACTATTCGGTAGTGTTAGTGTATACTATTTGGTAGTGTTAGTTTGTAATATTTTGTAGTGTTAGTGTATTCTGTTCTGTAGTGTTTGTGTATACTATTCAGTAGTTTTAGTGTATACTATTTGGTAGTGTTAGTGTATACTGTTCTGTAGTGTTAGTGTGTACTATTTGGTAGTGTTAGTGTTTACTATTTGGTAGTGTTAGTTTGTAATATTTGGTAGTGTTAGTGTATACTGTTCTGTAGTGTATACTATTCGGTAGTATTAGTGTGTACTACTCAGTAGTGTAAGTGTATACTGTCTGGCAGTGTTAGTGTGTATCATTTGGTAGTGTTAGTGTATACTATTCTGTACTATTAGTGTGTACTACTCTGTAGTGTACAATATTACCTGTACAAAGAGTTCTCCATGCTCTGTGACTTTGTTCTCCACCACATGCCATTGGCTAGCAGACAATCCTAAAATCTGCTGCACTATGTCACCCCGACAAGATGCTATACAAGTACTGGAACCATCATCCACCAGCAATCTGCCAAGCAAACCAAGCAAACCAAAGCCAGCTGAGCAAAAACTTCCAGCAGTCTTTCACAACGAATCGAGAATAGTGCTGTAGTTTCGCAATAGATTGGCTAGTAAATAACGGGTCTCACAGTTGATAGGCCAGCATAGAACATTCCCCCCAGTTGATTGGCTATATAGTATAACATGGTCATGGGTCACACAACTTATTGGCTACTGTAATAAGGTCCCGACATTCGACATGACTAGCATAGCATGGATCTAACATTTATGGGTCTCGTAGCTGATAGGCTAGCATAGTACAGGTCTCACAGATGGTTGGCTTCCACAGCACAGATCTCACAGCTGATTGGCTAGTACAACAAGGCAGGCCTCGAAATTTGGTTCGTTGACATAAGCGAAAAATGGTAAGTTATGGTAATTTTGGCTTACGTAACCTATTGTTCAGTTACAACGTTAATTTTTATGTAACCAATTAGTTTTGCAAAAGGGTAACATAAAAAAAAAGCGCCATCAATGACACTGTTCACAGCACGTGGTCGGCGACTGGACAGAAAAATGGGTTAACATGAAATAAAAAAATGGCTATGAAATCATCAGCTGTTGCTGTCAAGTACTTGGCTTCATAAATATCATGTTGTTCACCATTCTAATGTTTTCATTGGTCAAAATAATATTTAATGACATCTCCAGCTGTAGTAAAATTTCCCATTCACACTCGAAACATGTATGGGCTTGGCATGGATGAGTCCTTATTTGGCGTGACACAATAAGATCACGTGTTCGCCCACGGAAATTAATTCATGACCCACTGACTGTTCTCATCCGATGAAATCATCGTAGTAGAACATAACGTAAACATGAATTGCAGGCAAGCACCTAAAAGGTGCATGGACCCCTCAGCCTGTTTTTTTTTAGTCAAGTAGGATCAGGGCTGCATCTAGAGCCAGTTTAGTTTTGGAAAACATATGGGCACCCAAAACTCAAATGAAACAAAAAACGAAAGTGTTGTTTTTGTTCAATTTGAAAAGATTTCTGAAGGAAATACTCCTAGAAAAAGCTTCTGGAAGCCTCAATATCGATCCGATTGCATAGCTGGGTATTGAATTTCATGTTAATAAACCTCTGTTTTGTGATTGATCACAGGCTCTTTGCGCCGAAATTCACTTAAAAAAATTGGACCCTCAATAATGAATTACGAAAAGGAACTGGGAGTTTCGGATCGGAACCTGCAAAAAATCCCTGGATACCGTATATAACAGACTTCGGTTTCACGTGAGTGGTGTGCTGGGATTACAGCATGCAAGGAAGTGTAGCTTTATCAGTGGCAATTTATGCATTGCACAAGTGTGATAACAAGTAAACACACTTATTGACACAGGCCCACCCTTATCATTATTTTTTTGGGGGGGGGGGGCATAAGCTCCAGGTATGCAAACTGATTCAAAATTGCACACAGTCAGGCTAAAAATGGGCTCTCCTAATCACTCGTTTTACATAATTTCCAAGGTACAGTAACATGTTTGGTGACAAAAATTGAAGCATTATGTTGTACCAGTTAAATGTGTGGACACAAATATGGTTCATGAAAAAGTTTTAGAATAAATCATATGATGTAGAATAGAATGATTTAATAGCAAAATTTAAGAAAAATGTTGTCCTTCATTCAATGAGAATCATGAATGGACCAGGCTTTCTTGTATCAGGGAACCTTCAATATTCACAACGAAACATGCAACCAAGGGTTGCCGATGGGCATGGATAACAGTGCAAAAGCTAAGCCATCAATAAATTAAAAAATTAAAAAAAATTATAAATCATGAAATTATCATAGCCATCTGAAAATCTAATCATTTCATCTGTCAACATTCAGGAAGCTCTCACCAAAGTTTGGTCAGGCCCGACTTGATAGATCTGCAGAAATTCAGCGGACAAGAACATGTTGATGGGCAGAGATAACAGTGCAGAAGCTAAGCCATCAATAAATAATAATTTTTTTTTTAAATCATGACATCATCATAGCCATCTGAAAATCTAATCATTTCATCTGTCAACATTCAGGAAGCTCTCACCAAAGTTTGGTCAGGCCCGACTTCATAGATCTGCAGAAATTCAGCGGACAAGAACATGTTGATGGGCATAGATAACAGTGCAAAAGCTACGCCATCAATAAATAATAAAAAAAATAATTAAAAATCATGACATCATCATAGCCATCTGAAAATCTAATCATTTCATCTGTCAACATTCAGGAAGCTCTCACCAAAGTTTGGTCAGGCCCGACTTCATAGATCTGCAGATATTTAGCGGACAAGAAAATGTTGACGGACGGACGGACGGACGCTAGGACGGACGGACGCTAGGACGGACAGACGTACGTACATGGCAACGACAAGACCCCACAGCCCTATGGGCTGAGGGGTAACAAAGTCAATGAAACAAACTTGTCAGGAATTTGCAAGTTCAAGGTCAAAAGTTCAAACAACCTGTCCCATTCCAGTGAAAAGGGATGGTACGGCGGGAAGCATGGTCACATATACATTGTGACTTAGTTTCGCTACTAAAACAATTGTAGCCAAAGTACACGGTCACCAGCTCAGTCATTTTGCATGCTGAAAGACACACTCCATGCGGTTAAAGTTTGCACAGTGGACAGACAGAGAAGAGGTTGGGACTTTTGTTACCAGAGCATACGTTTGATTGGCTAGTACACCAAGATCTCAGATTTGATTGGCTTGTAGAGCATGGGTCTCACAGTTCATTGACCAGAAAAGATATGATCACATTTCTCGAGAATATATGTTCCACGTACCTCGCTCGTGCCAGAAGACAGCCTCCCAAAGCAGAACATCCCGGAGTAGAACAGCCATTGGAGTCCGTCTCCCTCCCGCACTGACTGCACACAGACTTCAAGGACACTCGTAACACTTGAAGGATGTGACATACACTGTAGAAGACTGGTGGCACAGTCTGGTGGTTGTCAGAATGCCACAGGTTACCAAGGTAATACGAAGGAGCAGAGTCTATATTCACAGCTTCTTGAGGTTTGATAGTGGATGCTGGTCTGTTAAAGGTTCTTCTACCAGTATATGTACATGTGTGAATAAAAATACATCATTTGATACCTCCAATTTAGTTGGTGGACAAAGTCAATTACACAGGGTGTTCATATCAAAATTTCAATAAAAATAAGGTCATATCTGCTTCAAAGTGAAAACCACCTAAGGGCTGTTCCATTTAAAAAGGTATGGGAGGGGCGGAAGGCAGCTTTGAATTATACCCCATCACCCATAGAAATTTTATTGGCCTTCCCAATGTTGTAACATGGATTGAAGGTAATTTCCTCCCATGACCCATAGAATAAAAAATGTAGTGCCTTCCTCCCCTCCCATACCTTTTTAAACGGAACAGCCCTAAGGTAATTCCTGTAATAATTCAATCACAGGAAGTGCAAATTCCAGCCATTAGATATGCAGGTTATCAAAGTTATTAGAAGACAAAGTTGACAGAATGGTTCAAAATCTGGCATTTAATCCAGTACATGTATTTCTTCGTTATTTAAACAATTTTAGAGGGTGATCAAATTTATTAGAACAGCCGATTGAATTTGTCTCCAAAGTTGGGGGTGATTGAATTAAAGATAGGGAGATTGAATTCTTAGAGGAATTACCTTACTTCTATATATATGTACTGAAGTCTCTGTGTCAAACAGATAGAATATACCCTCACCAGAATAGTTATGGGGAGGGATAATAGACTACAACGTACATAGCAGAAACATCCCTGCCATCACCAGGAGGCATTCGGAGCACATTGACAGTTGAAACAGTGATATACTGGCAGTACACGGAGCCTTTCTTCGAGACTTTTCTCTCCAGATGGCGGAGTTCCAGCACTGCCCCAGGGAGAATGGCGAGGGGGTAGCCACTGTTCTGCAGGTTCATGTAGACACACAGACAATGAGTTTGCTCCAGGTCCTGTAACTCCAGCTTGATACATCTGTTATCAAGAGTAGATACACCTGGTTGAAATACAGAGAGGATGTATCGATCAGTGAAGAAACACATGACGACGACGCAGGAGGTACACATGTAGATCTAGCAAGTAGTATGAAAACACCAACTTATGGCAATTCCTCCAATAATTCAATCACCCTATTGAAATTCATTCACCCCCAATTTTGCAGACAAAATTCAATTGGTTGTTCTAATAAATTTGATCAGCCTCCATAAACACTGAAATAACAAAGGATTAATAGATTATCTACATGATTTTGGACCAGTTCATCAACTTCCTGTTTTTATGAATTTGATCATCCTCTGAAGTTTTTCGTAGGAAATGGGAATTCTTGTGATTGAATTATTATGGGAATTACCATAGGAGTTACTGTCTGAAATTAAACTGGCATTATTAACCAAAAGATATCACTGTGACGTGCCAGAAATCTATGAATAAATGATTCAACATTGCCAGTCTTATTAAGAATTGGATCTTTGCCAAATTTTCGTGCAACATGACATGGGCAATTTGTCATTTGACACAATATACGTAGGTTTATTGTCTTTGTGAGAACTTTAATCCCCAGAGATCGATCAGGCATTACAGTTTACTTTTTTTATCAGACGAGTTAATTATTTGAGCTGATCTGTCATCACATCTTCTGAGCTTTTGTATCTAATTCTGCTTAAGCCAGTGCTAGGGGATGTGTGGTTAATTCATCGTCTCCACATGAACATGAAATAAAGGCGCAGCTGTGATACTAATAATTAAGGCTACATCAGAGAATCCTCTGTATTCTAGAGTCTGGTTGCATTATAGTTACCAGACATCAACTTTTCCCGCCTTTTACATATAGCTGCAATGAGTCGACATCGTTTCGCATATCCTGATTCTGATTCGGGGATATCCTTATGGCCTTAGTTCTCACCTAGTTCCGAGTTGATCTGTTGTATCCTATGCCCTGTGTAGAGTTTGGTGTGAGTGCTTGAACTGGCAAACTCTGGTTCAGGATGAGTCCTGCTTGTGATCCTACCACACACAGAGACCAGGCTTACACCACACCTACAACATTGTACAATACACCATGAATATCTCCTGTCACATTTCTGTCTACTGTATATGGTAATTCCCCTAATAATTCAATCACAGGAAGTTCACTTTTCAACTCTGTTATTCAAACACAGAGAGAATGTAATATTCCCATTCTTCTATCAAAGTGAAGAAAAGCCATATAATGACAAAATGTGACACACTGTAGATGGTGCCATCAAGAATATTTTCAGATGTAAGCCATTTTTATTGCACTTCCAGTGATCGAATTATTAGGTGAATTACCGTATTAACTGAGACGTGTGCGTCCTATTTACAGCATTAACCCTACCTTGGCAAAATGTGTTGGGGGGGGGGGAGGGGAGATATCACTAAAACTCTGTAGCAAAAGAAAAAACAGACGGACTTACATGTATAAAAAGGGTCATTTTAGGACTACTTGCTTAACATTCAGTTCACAGAAGTTATACAAATTATAACCTAGTCAAGTTATCAAGAATAATACTCTGAGAAGTTGTAAGTTGTGGTGCCCATTGCCATTCGACCACAAAATGGCTATGGAAGAAAATGCCACAAAAAGTTGAGCAGAGTGAAGATAACATGATCTTATAAAGTAAACTTGACAAGGATACCTTCAGATGATTGGATTGGTCCATAAATGTTAAGTAATTTCATAAGCAGAGTACCTGATAACTTCATGAGGTTATATTCTGTCAATTTTCACAGTACACAAGTGTGGCTCTTCAAAAATGAGTGTGACCCTGAGTGATATATCCTTGATGAACCTTCATGTCTTGACTTTCCAGAAAAAATATGCACAATTGAGGGCAAACTCTGAGATGAGAGTTAAACCTGATAGATAATACATGTATCAAGGATATAATACGTAAGTTTTATGAATGTACCATGAAAGCATGCTGGTTGTTAAACATACATGTAATAAAGGGCTGTGTTAAATAACTAAACACAGGTCATTACACTCTGTCACTTCACTACTGGTCAAAATATCATTATTTGTGAAGAACAGTGAAGATTTTGATATAATCAACTAGAGGTTATAATTGTATAACTGGAATAAGTGGGTTCCCTGACTGCATAAGGCAGGGTATGAAATGGGCATTGGCGGCCTGCTATTGGCTAAAAGCGGGCGAAAAATTTTATGCAGCAGAAAACACAACACACTGATTGGGCTTGATAAATTTATTAAATTTATCTGCTAAACTACAAACACAATTTATGTACAAGCAAGATGGCAATATAGCTGTAGCATGAGCAATTAGCTTATATAATGCGAAGTTAAGCTTATATAGAATGCCAAGGCATTAATTAAGGCACAGCAAACCTGGCAGCAACACTGCTGTTAAGAGAGACCAAGTTGGTATACGCTTGAGCATTAGCAATTGAAATATACATGTAAATGACTAGTGGAAATCATTTGGCCACGCGAACAAATGCAAAAACCAATTAAGGTTACACAATAAACAATAAAAAACCAAACTGTCAAAACAAATGAAATCACAGATCTAACATAGTGCATTCCATACCAAAGTAGGGTTAGAAAGGTAAAGATGCGACGGTTTGAAAAGTGGTGGAGTGATCAGGTTTGATATAGCGAAACACTGAATCACTCCGCCAGTCACCCATGGCACGAACTACAGGGAGAGGAACGCCCGAGCAAACAAGCCATGTCGTGCCGCCACGACGAAGTGAATGGGAATTGTAGTCTGAGCCATCCAGACCCAAGGGGAGAAGGACAACATGTAACTTAGCTCGAAATGCCGCAGGGGTCAATGTAGTGGGTTGGCCAACATGGTCAAGGTAAGTGAGGAGTGGGAAAGAGTCGTCCATCCTCCCGGCCGCCAGCAGGAAACGTGAAAGAGCAGACGCCGGGCATAATGAATTGTTAGGGAGAAAAGGCAAGGCTACCTCATGAACACGCTGCTTGAATTGGATGGTTTTAGAAGCGCGGACTCCCAGAACAACGCCCTGGGGGTGAACCGTCAAGTCACATCGGCGGATAGCAAGGGCATCAGCCGAAAGGGTCAAATTACTAATACGGAGTAATCCGAAAAAAGCAGAAGTCACAGTGGCCCAAAATTGCATGGAAGGCAGTGATGTAAAATCAATCTGCGCACGAATGCTATGGAGATGTGAGATAGTGAAGGGCAATTTATATTTGGGGAGAGACCCGCGAACGCGTTTGACACCTGTCAACAAATAGCGGACACACCAGTTGTCCCGTATAGGGGTGGGTACATTATGGAAACGATGCAACAACTGCACTGTGTTTAGGTACTGTTGAATAGTCCCATGTGTTTTTGTGCGGGCGAGATAAGCAATATACCGGGTGATGGTAGCTTGAGAAGCAGGGACAGGTGAGGCATTTGTGAGGCAACAATAATCCAAATAACACCGGAGCTGGGACCGATATGAGCGGCAGGTGGCAGGGGCCAAAGCATGTCCAGTCCAGTATATGCCACCTCCTGATCTAAGGTGGCTGGTGACAGGTGGACGGGGGATGCTGCAGAGAAAGACAACATAAGGTGGGATAAGATACATGGTGTGGGAGCCAATAAAAACAAGGCATGCCAGAATAAAAACGGTCATTTAAAGTAGACAAGAAACGAGCAAATTGTCCCGGCACATGAAAGCGTGAGATACTGTCCGCTAAAATATTAAATTCACCAGGGTAATAAATGGCTTTTATTTTAAAGTCCGAGTGAAGAGATAAAGCACTAATAATACGAAGTAAGCCAAGTGCTTCATGGCACGAAGAAGTTCCATTGTTAATAATGGCTGCAGTGGCTGAACTGTCAGTGTATATGAGAACTAATTTGCCTGACCAACTGTCATGCCAAGTCAATGCAGCACACACGACGGTGCCCAATTCCTGCATATTAATATGAGAGGAGGCTAAAGATGGTACATCTAGTGACCAGTTACAGTATATCCAGTCCATGTTATCGCAGAACGCTCCGCCACCGACTGGACATGCATCAGTCTGTACTGAAACCACTGGGCGAGGATCCCATATCAACTTACGATTATATGTATGGCGCAGAGCGTGAAGCCACCAAATTAAATCTGATTTGACAGAACTAAGTCTGGTTTAATGATGCGAGGATTTCAATAAAGAGATCAAATTAAATAGTTCTCGTGTGTGTAGGCGGCCCCATTCTACAACATGGGACGCCCAAGTGAGTTTCCCTGCTAGGGTCTGCAATTGTTTTAATGTAGCTCGACGTTTGAGAGCAAACTGGTCCACGTAATTGATTAACTGGCTTAGCTTACCAGGGTCGAGAGACAAAAAACCCTCCACAGTGTCAATTGCAATGCCGAGAAAAGTCAGTACTGTGCATGGGTCCACTACTTTTTGCCAGTTAATTCGAAAACCGAGGGAACGGAGAAGGGACATAATGTATTATAAGCAAATAAACATTCTTCAAATGTTGGAGCGTAACATAAGAAATCATCCAAGAATACACACATCCCTGAAAAACCCCGTCGTTCCATCATGCGACGAACACTCTGCGTGAGGCGATGAAAAATGCTAGGTGCTTTCCGGGCTCCGAAACAGAGTCTAGTATCCACTAGCCAAGTGGGGGAAGTGGAACCACTAAACTGCCACTGCAGTCCTGTATAGGCTAAATTGGACTGCCTAAATCCCCACGGACCGATAAGCAGATTTTAAATCTATTTTAGCCATGTAGTAACCAGGGTTCAAATTGTCAATGACATCCTGAACAGATTGATATTTTATTTCCTCTTTTGTTGCATAATCATTGACACTTTGTCCTGGGGGGCGACTGCAGTCATGGATGAGCCGGATATCACCATCTGGTTTTGGGAGAGCTCCCAAAGCACTAATCACACGTGGTGGGGAAGGCACCGTAATATAATTGAAGTCCTCAATCTCCTCCAGAAGTTTGGCCTCGACTTCAGCATGGGCTTTAATGGTAGAGGCGGAGTTAGGAGTATAAGTCACAGGGGGCGGGGGCACGTCATCGTCCACTAAAGAAAATCCATGTTTAATACCATGAAGAAGAAAGTCTGCATCTTGATCTCCCTTTAATTCCCTTTCCCACACATTGTAACACTGTGTAATGGGAGAGGGAACATATGTGTTGCTGCCTATGCATTTTTTGAACCCTCAGGGGTGGGCTGTTTCCCCTTATGGTTAAATTCTCAGTGTGATGCGGAGAGACAAATTGAGCAAATATGGCTGAAATTACAGACATTGAGGGTACATCCCATTCTGCCATTGAAACGCATGCAGATGGGCTTCCCAGATTTGGGGTCCGTCTTCTGTTGTTTGCGGTTGTTGTTGTTGCCTGCCCCCGTACTTTTATAGGGCTGACTTGTTTTTGCGCGAAGCATAGCCTGCATAAGATAGGAGTCTTCTTGGTTCCAGGGGGACGCCTGTTGTTGCTGTCGTTTTCGAAATTCAAAATCGTAATGTAGGACTGATGACCACTCGAAAACTTGAGCAAAGGTGCCAATTTTCGCCATATAATCCATATACGCCAGAATAACGTCGCGTGAACAGTTGTCTTTGGCCATCATTGCGCGGAGGATGTTTGCTGACCCCTCCATGAATTGGGCCTGAGAAAGTTTATCATGTTGGACCTTCCCGTCCTTCATTTTTATCTCAAACGGGCCCATAGCGTAGTTCTGTTCATTACTGCAGGTGGGAGAGAGTGAAATATAATCACGGACCTGTCTAACAGCTGTTTTGTTAGCATTGGAAATGTTCGTCTCCACAAGGTTGGTCAGTAAATTGAACATACCTGCGCTGGTGCTGTCCGACCCGGAAGTGTTTGGTAGTCCTATGTCGGCCGCCGTATTCGTCTGGAAAGGAGCACGTGTTGCCGCCTGGGTGAGCATTGTAAACAAGTCCGTTGTTGTTGTGTCACCGGAACGAGCAGCAGGCATGGTGTGGCCAGAGTAATCCGAACGGGCGGAGGTTTGACTTCCCGACGATGAAGGATGTTGTCGTTGCTGTTGTTGTTGTACGGGAGTATGTAGCTTCCTCACCGCATTCCCGAGCAGCAAACGCTGGGCCAAAGGAAGGTCATCAAATTGTGAGGAGATGATCTCGTCCGTTAACAGTTTTACACCTCGCAGGTCGTCAAAACCATGATGGAGAAGGGCTGCAATTGTGATGGTATGAATACCGCATTCTTTTGCCCAAGTTTGTACATCACAGTTGTCATCCTCTGGTAAGGGTACATTTTCCGGCGCGACTGAATCAGATCCTGATTGCCTAGACATCATGGAAAATAACAGAGTTTTCAGTGGGTAATTGCCGATTACCACGCAGGCGAAAGAGTGGCAAGTCACAACTTTCAAAGCAATAGCATGATGTCAAAATAAAGTCAGGAAATAGTCAAATCGCGCCTAGAAGAACACAGGAAAAGCAGATAAAACTTGGCCCTACATGTGCAGTGTATATGCTAGAATTGAAAACTGGCGGGTTTTCCTTTGTGTAGCTAGAGTATATACTAAACAGCTATCAGAACAAGACCATCTGCCATTTGATTGGGTACAGTAAGTAATAAACAACTGTTGATTGGCTGCAGTACAACTTGTTTACTGGAGGCTGTAAGGCAATCAGCCTGCTGTGTTTTAAAGTAACTTGATCAAGTTACCATCGCAATGTGAAAAATGGCCTGCTAAATAAAACGAGAGATCCTGAAGGATCTTGACGCCCACAATTGTCCGATAATTGTAAGCTAATGACAAGAGGATCTTTTTGTCCATTGTTACTAGGAACAAGCGATTGATTTGTAATTTTGTTTACAGAATTTCGAATCTCAGCGAAAAAGATCGAAAAAGGGACACTGGAAAACATCAAGATATCTTTCTAAGTTTCAGGAGTTTCAAGATTTCTAGAAACTGTACTTATGTCGGTTGTTATAGTACAAGACTACAAGTTAGTCTGAAAGTGAATGTACATGTACGGAGGATCCTTCGTCTTCGTTTTGTAGTATTTTTAGTTCATTTATTATTTTGCACGTGTCATCATTGGGTACTGGAAGCGAAGACAAATATCTCTTCGACACTTTGGCATGAGCTATGAAACATACTTAAGATTTTATAATTAGGAACGAATGCTAATTCTGTTCTGTTTACTGGGCTAGTTTGAGACATCTCTTTTAAGATACCATGCTTGAATATAGTAAGATGGTACAACACTTAATACTGAAGGCATCCGGTCCGTGCAGTAAATTTGAAACTTCGAAAGTGTATGAATCCTGATTATCTACCTTGAATCGAAACATGCAGTAGTCTACAGTTGTCGAGTTGTGACGTTGTGTCACAAGAGTGACGTCCCTACATGTAGCCGACCCCCGGCAGACGAAACGGCGGGGCAGTTCACTTTCAAACTGCATGGACTAAAAAAAACTTGAAGAAATACTTTTTACAAATTATTTGAACACCTTGATATGAAAGGTGATTCGAAGGTACGGATATTCTCTATAGTCAATATGCCCCACCGTTTCATCCACCGACTCTTGTGATGCAACGTCACAACTCGGAAATACCGTATTAACTTGAAGCGTAACTTGGATTTTCAAATCGGACCAAAAAAGGTATCTTGAACATCTAGGCCCCATGTGGGACCTGTGTACCAAATTTCAGAAAGATCCATGCAGTACTTCTTGAGAAATCACGATAACGTTTCATGGGGAAATCCAAGATGGGCGCCTGGTGGCCATATTGGATTTTCGAATAAGATTGAAAAAGGTATTTTGCACAACTAGACCCCAAGGGGAAACTATGTACCAAATTTGAGAAAGATCCATGCAGTTCTTCCTGAGAAATGACGATAACAATGTTTCATGGGAAAATCCAAGATGGCTGCCTGGTGGCCATATTGGATTTTTGAATCGGACCAGAAAAGGTATCTTGCACAACTAGACCCCAAGAGGAACCTATGTACCAAATTTGAGAAAGATCCATACAGTAGTTACTGAGAAATCGTGATAAGGTTTCATGAGGAAATCCAAGATGGCTGCCTGGGGCCCATATTGGATTTTTGAATCGGACCAGAAAAGGTACCCTGCACAACTAGATCCCAAGGGGAACCTGTGTACCAAATTTGAGAAAGATCCATGGTGTAGTTCCTGAGAAATCGTGATAACAAGGTTTCATGGGGAAACCCAAGATGGCTACCTGGTGGCCATATTGGATTTTCGTATCGGAACAGAAAAGGTATCTTGCACAACTAGACCCCAAGGGGAATCTGTGTACCAAATTTGCGAAAGATCCATGCAGTACTTCCTGAGAAATGACGATAACGTTTCATGGGGAAATCCAAGATGGCTGCCTGGTGGCCATATTGGATTTTCGAATCGGATCAGAAAAGGTATCTTGCACAACTAGACCCCAAGGGGAACCTGTGTACCAAATTTGAGGAAGATCCATGGTGTAGTTCCTGAGAAATCGTGATAACAAGGTTTCATGGGAAAATCCAAGATAGCCGCCTTGTGGCCATATTGGATTTTCGAATCGGACCAGAAAACGTATCTTGCACAACTAGACCCCAAGGGGAACCTGTGTACCAAATTTGAGAAAGATCCATAATGTAGTTCCTGAGAAATCGCGATAACAAGAAATTGTTTACGGACGGACGATGGGCGGATGGATGACGGACCACGGACGAAAAGCGATTTGAACAGCCCACCATCTGGTGATGGTGGGTAAAAAAAAACAAAATAAAAAAACAAAACAAAAAAAACAAAAAACAACAGCCCATAATTTTCTGGGCATTTGTGACCATACCTTACACAATAAAAGTTATTATTTCTGTCTGTTGTTCGCAAGTTCACAGCATTTATTACTGTGAACAAAGTAAAGTAGAATACGAAGCTGCGCATCTGAAAACCCCTCGGCTCTGGGTGCCAGCCATTCATAATGTATTCAATTTAAAACAAGACTTCAGGAACACCAAGCAGTCAAGTAACAAATATACAGATTATGAAAAATTTTGCCATTAGAAATGGCCTCAAACGTTTCCGTCCAATCAGAGAAACCGGTATTCATTACATAAGTCTGTTGATGCATCGACGATGTATACCAAATTTTACATCGAACATTTGAAAATTATCTGAGATAGAGATCCCTAATGATTTCGCATAAATTAAAGATGGCCGCCCATCCTTCCCACCACTCAGAGAAACTGATGTGGTTATTCATTACAAGTCTCTTGATACATAGATTCTGTATACCAAGTTTCATATAGAACACTGAAATGGTATCAAAGATAAACATCATTAAAGATTTTGCATAAATTAAAGATGGCCACCAAGGTTTCTGCCCAAGCAGAAAAACCAGAACTGTCTATTGATACATCGATGATGTATACCAAATTTTACATTGAGCACTTGAACCGTATCAGAGATATAGATCATTAATGATTTCGCATAAATTAAAGATGGCCGCCCATCCTTCCCGCCACTCAGAGGAACCGATGTGGTTATTCATTGCAAGTCTCTTGATACATCGATGCTGGATACCAAGTTTCATATAGAACACTGAAATGGTATAAAAGATATATATCATTGAAGATTTTGCATAAATTAAAGATGGCCGCCAAGGTTCCGCCCAATCAGAAACGCCAGAACTGTCATTTATCGTAAGTCTATTGATGCTTCGATGATATATACCAAATTTTACATCGAGCACTCGAACAGTATCAGAGATAGAGATCATTAATGATTTTGCATAAATTAAAGATGGCCGCCCATCCTTCCCGCCACTCAGAGGAACTGATGTGGCTATACATTGCAGATCTCTTGATACATCGATGCTGTATACCAAGTTTCGTATGAACACTTGAATGGTATCAGAGATATATATCATTGAAGATTTTGCATAAATTAAAGATGGCCGCCAAGGTTTTCACCGAATCAGGGAAACTGGTTTGGTCATTCCTTTGAAGTTTCTTGATGCATCGATGATCTATACCAAGTTTCACACTGAACAGAGAAATGGTACCTAAGATACACAAGATTAATGATTTCGCATAAATTAAATATGGCCGCCAAAGTTTCGAACCAATCAGGTCCAGATTCAATAGGGTTCTAGGTCATGATCATATGGATGTGCAGTGCAAGTTTGGGGTGCCTAGGGTAAGTCGTTCTAAAGATATCTTGGTAACAAGAAAGCTGTGATGGTTTCGCATAAATTAAAGATGGCCGCCAAAGTTTCTAACCAATCAGGTCCAGATTCAATAGGGTTCTGGGCCACAAGCATACGGATGTGCACTGCAAGTTTGGTGTGCCTAGGGTAAGTCGTTCTGAAGATATCTTGGTAACGAGAAAGGTGTGACGGACGGACAGACGGACATGACGACGCCAATACCCTTCGGCCAAAACCATGTGGACGTGACTGGTGCAAGTCGATATCTTCCTACCGTGCATGATTCTTGATTGCGGTTCTGTTCTCGATATGTCTCAAAAAAGCATCAGGCTGAACCATTTTCTGAACCAACCACTCATACACAATTTATCCTATCTGCTTAATGTCAATTGACTCACTGTATACAACCCACCAATTACATACCATAGAATGATAATCTCCCCCCCCCCCCATCTATTTTTTTTCTGGAATGGCCATCAGGGATTCTCAGATATTTGTGGTTTTTAAGTTTCCTGTACATTTTGTTAAAATTTCTCAACCGAAAGAACATGAAACTATAACGCAGGAAAGAAGCAATCAGAGATTGCTAAATTGTATGCCCCATTCCGCTTTAGTCCGACACATGCCCCGCCATTGTTCTGTTCTGTATTGGTCGGTGGAGGCCTAATTTGGATAATTATAAAAAATTATGTTTCAATCACTCTTTTCGCCATGCCTCACATAATACTTATTCCAAGTCGATTGACCAACAAGTGATAATACAATGTTTTGATGCAAGATGGTCGCTGGGGCTTTTGCCAAATCCGAAAATGGGACCTACATTCCTTGAAATATGTTATGGTGAAATTATGAAACGACCACAGTGAAGAGTGGATTTTGAACCCAATTCATCCTTTGGGTGCAATTTCATACTTTGGGACCTATGTAGTCTGCTTTGGAAAGCAGAATAACATATAGCCACATTCTCCGTCCAAATCGGTTAATTGAAAATAGGATGATTTTAATTGGTCGATCAAGGCCTAATTTGCATTAATATCACAACTCTGCTTCAGTCACTTTCTTCACCTTGATTTAATTGTATAATGTATATCCCAAGTATCAAGTTGATTGGTCAATAAGTTACAGAGTAGGATATCTGACCGCCAAATCGTTCATTAAATCAAACGAATAGCTAATATAGGTTAACTGAGACTGAAACCCAAGATACATGTAAGTGGTTGTTTACTTTGCACAACTACAAGGCACTGACCTCATATCATCCAAATTTCATGCTTGTTCATACAATATGGACCGAGCTCCAGCCTGGACAAATATATATCCCATTCACTAAGGTTTGAAGAACTAAGGGCCATAATGGTATGAAAATATACTAACCGAAACGCGGATAAACTTCACACTGCACAACTATTGGGCACTGAACACATATCATGCAAATTTCATACATTGTACTTGTCCATACAATATTAACCGAGATCCATCCCAGACAAGTACCAATTCACAAAGATTTCAAGAACAAAGGGCCATAACTCTTGAAATATACGCAACTACAGAGCACTGAATACATATCATGCAAATTTCATAATTATCCATACAATATTAACCAAGATCCACTCTGGACAAATCCCAATTGATGGAGAGGGGCCATAACTCTTGAAAATATAAGCGAAACGCGGAGTAACTTTACGCTGCACAACTATGGGGGACTGACAACATATCATGCAAATTTCATAATTGTCCATATAATATTAACCAAGATCCAGCCCGGACAAGTCCCAATTTTCAGAGATCTCAGGAACAAAGGGCCATAACTCTTAAAAATATGAACGGATGGACATAGCGATGGCTATATGCCCCCCCCCCCTCTAATTAGAGGGGGGGGGGAGAGGGGGGCATAATGACAGTGTGCCCCAAAAAGAACTGCATTATCATGTCATGCTGGATAGGATGCCCTGGATTATGCCAGCAAAACTTTGGTAGTAAACATGCAGAATATATACCGGTATGGTGACCTTCAGATCAAAGACAACTATGTTCCAGTTCACATGCCAGGCATCAGATGACATGCAAGACCACTGGTCAGTATTTCTCTATTACAATGGGGCAGCTAGAATTCACATACCTGTCAGACAACACTTCTTCAAAGCTGTGGAATCGTATATCCCCGTCCTTCACAATATGATGAAAGGTTGATACTGGGATGTGTAGAGTTCCATCCTACAGCAACAATGAGGAATTACATTGACTTTTAGTTTTTGTCATATTTGAGAGGGAGTGAAGATATAACAATTTTGCAGATCGGATAGCTGAATGTGGACTTCTCTTCAAAATTCTGCAGTATATCAATCACAAAGGACATTCCGAGGTATCTCTAGCTGTGAAAGGTGCGAAACGAGGTCATTGCTCATTATGATGTCGCACCAAGGCTAGGCTGGCATAGATACATGTATCATAGTGGCTTTTCAAATACAAAATTTCAATGGGCAACGACGTCATTCCGCGCCTTCTGTGACTAAAGTGTTTGATCTCGAGACAATTCCATTCAGTACTGTTTATCATGTGTATTGGGCATGTCTCCAATAATAATTCTTGATTCATACGATACTTTGAAAACTTACCAAAAATCACTGATTTATTACTGGAAATCAATATGATACATGTAGGATGAAGAAGTTATAAAGGAAAGAAGTCAAATAAGTACAATAAACTCCCTAATAAATCTGCAATTTTGCACATTATTGCGAGAAAATTGCCTGTCTGTGCATTGACCCATGACTTTAGTTCCTCAGCTACTGGTTCTTATAATCTCTCTTTGCCATCTCTTTTAACCCAGGAGAATATTTTGAACTGGTGATAACTGACATAATTTTATGCATACATACCTGTGCTATTTTTTGCCAGTTTTCAAAGAAAGTGTCCTCATGCTTAGAATACATGTAATGTATAATTTGGCAAATATTACATGAAAATATGCCAGCTATCACCAGTTCAAAATTCTCCTGGGTTATAAAAGATAGGGCTAAGTGAAATTATACGAACCAGTAGCTGATCATCTAAAGTCATGAAATTCAAGATGCGGCCATATTGGATTTTCGAAATGAACCAAAAAAGGTATCTTGCACAACTGGACCACAAGAGGAACCTGTGTACCCAATTTGACAAAGATCCATGCAGTAATTTCCTGAGAATTCATGATCACAAAATTTCATGGGGAAAATTGAAGATGGCCGCCTGGTGGCCATATTGGATTTCCGGAACGGACCAGAAAAGGTATCTTGCACAACTGGACCCCAATGGGAACCTGTGTAACAAATTTGAGAAAGATCAATGCAGTAGTTCTTGAGAAATCGTGATAATGTTTCATAGAGAAATCCAAGATGGCCACCTGGTGGCCATATTGGATTTTTAAATCAGAGCAGAAAAAGGTATCTTGTACAACTAAACCCCAAGGGGAACCTGTGTACCAAATTTGAGAAAGATTCATGCAGTAGTTCCTGAGAAATCGCGATAACAATGTTTCATGGGAAAATCCAAGATGGTCACCTGGTGGCCATATTGGATTTTTCTAATCGAAGCAGAAAAGGTATCTTGCACAGCTAGACCACAAGGGGAGCCTGTGCACCAAATTTGAGAAAGATCCACGCAATACATCCTGAAAAATCACGATAACAATGTTTCCTGGGGAAATCCAAGATGGCCGCCTGGTGGTCATATTGGATTTTCGAATCGAAGCAGAAAAGGTATCTTGCCCAACTGGACCCCAAGGGAAACCTGTGTATCAAATTTGAGAAAGATCAATGTAGTAGTTCCTGAGAAATCGCGATAACAAAGTTTCATGGGGAAATCCAAGATGGTCGCCTGGTTGCCATACTGGATTTCTGAATCAGACCACAAAAGGTATCTTGCACAACTAGACCCCAAGGAGAACCTGTGTACCAAATTTGAGATAGCTCCATGCAATAGTTCCTGAGAAATCGCAATAAGGGTGCAGTCTATAGAAGGGCCATGGCATCTGAAATTAAACAGTAGGCAAGTTCATTTTATGCCAAACAGCAACCGTGTTATTAGAGAACCCCCATAGAACTATATATTTTCTGAAAGAGTAGGCTCTTGACATAAAGCCGAGACAGATGTAAGCCTTGTTGACGAAAATCAGGGTCCCCATAACCCATACTGAACTTGCTTCAAACTTCAGGAAAATCCTCTAAAATTGGTCCAAAATGGGTAATATTCCCCCTCCACCAAAGAAAAACTTGACAATCGATTGTCCTGAAACTCACCGACAGTGTGCCCAGTCCAAGGACCAACAAAAATTGGCAAAGAAAATAGGGTGTCGACCAGGCGGTTTTCAAGCTCAATTTTACACCGTAAAGTATGCCATGTGCTCGTAAGCTGAAAATGGCCCCAATTCACAGCCACACTTTCACACTTCCATCTGCATAGTGAGGCATGGGCCAATCCTACTGGCGAAATACCATGTACTGATTTGAAGCAAATCAACCAGTCAACTGAATGATATCACAAATATCAATAAACAAAAAGCCAACAAAAATTCTCATGGGGTCAAACCTGGTGGAATTTTAATTTCAAAGAATTTGAGGGGGACCAAAAATCCGCAACTATGGACTGAGCCCTTTAAGTGAAGGGTACTTTTTGTGGATTTTTTTTTATCTACTCCTTTCAATCTATGGGTCTGTACAAGTATAATGGTATATGACAGTCAATGGTTGAAAGTCATATTAAGATAAAACAGAGCCACAACTTTCCCCCTACCCCATTCATATTTTGACAGTTTTTGCGACGCCATTTTGTCAGGCTGGACCGCTATGTCAAATTTGAATATATTTGACTGAAAATTTTGCATTCAGTACTAATATTGTTTACTATTATGTTGAACACAATTCAAAACAATGATATTCACACCCAACACAGGACTGGAATTATGAAACCAGCACAGGAGCTTGGGCTAGAAGGGGGCGGGGGGGAAGGGGTGGATAACTCTTAGCATGACAGGGGAATATCTGTTACATTGTGTATAGTATTGCCATCTCCAATGCTGGTTTTATGGGAAGGGGTGGAGGGGGGTAGGGCTGTTTTAATGGTCCCAGAGGAATTATTCTGTGACACTAAAACTTCTGGGAAATTCCTGGGACAATTGACACCCCCCTCCCGATAAAACACCAACATTGATGTTGGCAATTCTACACATCTTGTAACAGATATTTTCTGGCCATGCTAAGAGTTACCCCTCCCCCCTTTCTAGTCCAAGCCCCTGTGCTGGTTCAATAATTTCAGTCCTGTGTTGGGTGTGAATAGCATTGTTTTGAATTGTGTTCAACTTGATAGTAAACAATAGTAGTTCTGGATGGAAAATTTCGAGTCAGATATGCAAATTTAATGTTACCTGAGAAAATGCCTGTTCTGTCATATAGGGTGCAGTCTATAGAAGGGCCATGGCATCTGAAATTAAACAGTAGGCAAGTTCATTTTATGCCAAACAGCAACCGTGTTATTAGAGAACCCCCATAGAACTATATATTTTCTGAAAGAGTAGGCTCTTGACATAAAGCCGAGACAGATGTAAGCCTTGTTGACGAAAATCAGGGTCCCCATAACCCATACTGAACTTGCTTCAAACTTCAGGAAAATCCTCTAAAATTGGTCCAAAATGGGTAATATTCCCCCTCCACCAAAGAAAAAACTTGACAATCGATTGTCCTGAAACTCACCGACAGTGTGCCCAGTCCAAGGACCAACAAAAATTGGCAAAGAAAATAGGGTCTCGTCCAGGCGGTTTTCAAGCTCAATTTTACACCGTAAAGTATGCCATGTGCTCGTAAGCTGAAAATGGCCCCAATTCACAGCCACACTTTCACACTTCCATCTGCATAGTGAGGCATGGGCCAATCCTACTGGCAAAATACCATGTACTGATTTGAAGCAAATCAACCAGTCAACTGAATGATATCACAAATATCAATAAACAAAAAGCCAACAAAAATTCTCATGGGGTCAAACCTGGTGGAATTTTAATTTCAAAGAATTTGAGGGGGACCAAAAATCCGCAACTATGGACTGAGCCCTACAGTTTCATGGGGAAATCCAAGATGGCCACCTAGTGGCGGTGGCCATATTGGATTTTCGAATCGGACCGAAAAAGGTATCTTGTACAACTAGACCCCAAGGGGACCCTGTGTACCAAATTTGAGAAAGATCCAAGCACTACTTCCTGCGAAATCACGATAACAATGTTTCATAGGGAAATCCCAGATGGCCGCCTGGTGGCCATATTGGAATCTCAAATCGAAGCAGAAAAGGTATCTTACACAACTAGACCCCAAGGGGAACCTGTGTACCAAATTTGAGAAAGATTCATGCAGTACTTCCTGAGAAATCATGATTGATAATAATGTTTCACGGGGAAATCCAAGATGGCCGCCTGGTAGCCATACTGGACTTCTGAATCGCAGCAGAAAAGGTATCTTGCACACCTAGACCCCAAAGGGAACCTGTGTACGAAATTTGAGAAAGATCCATGCAGTTG
Source organism: Hanleya hanleyi (assembly GCA_036873755.1). Classification (NCBI taxonomy): domain Eukaryota; kingdom Metazoa; phylum Mollusca; class Polyplacophora; order Lepidopleurida; family Hanleyidae; genus Hanleya; species Hanleya hanleyi. The sequence continues at coordinate 42,095 of JAVTVY010032695.1, forward strand.
TTCCTGAGAAATCGTGATAACAATGTTTCATCGGGAAATCCAAGATGGCCGACTGGTGGCCATATTGGATTTCTGAATCTGATCACAAAAGGTATCTTGTACAACTAGACCCCAAGGGGAACCTGTGTACCAAATTTGAGAGTGAGTGAGTGTGAGTGAATAGGGTTTAACGTCGCTTTCAACATTTTTTCAGCTATATTTGAGAAAGATCTATGAAGCAGTTCCTGAGAAATCGCGATAACAAAGTTTCATGGGGAAATCCAAGATGGCCACCTGGTGGCCATATTGGAAAATCCAATCGCACTAAAGTACACATATTGTACAACTAGACCCAAAGGGGAACTGGTGTACCAAATTTGAGGAAGATCCATGGAGTAGTTCCCGAAAAATAATGATGACAAGACTTCACTGGCAAATTCAAGATGGCTGCCATGGCAGCCATCTTTAACATCATATTGACATGGCATGAACAAATTCTGGTGTACTCATTGTGGGGAACATGCATGCCAAGTTTCAGCTTAATCAGCCAAGCGGTTTCAGAGAAGATGTTTACGCACGACGGACAACGCATGACGGACGACTAACGGCAAGATGGTACATCTTCGGAAATTTATGACCTATCCCAGGTTCTTAGCATGACATGTACTTGATCAGGTCAGGGCATTTGCAGCATTTCTGTTCTTCATTCACTACATAGTACTGTTCACACGCCCTATGATATTTACTTTTGTTGCTAACATTATGCAAATTTTGTTGTTAAAAAAATAAAACTGAACGTTGAACTTGTAGGCCTACTCGTTTGAAGCAGCAGACATTATAAATTTAGTTGACCTAGATTCTGCATTGAAGATCAACCATTGAAACGCGGAAAACAATGAATTATGTCAATTATACCGTATTTTCGCCTGCATGTTGTCTGATCGCACTATTCTTGTTTATCTGATGATGCTAAACAATAATGATCTTGTGAACTTTGGGATAGGTCATAAATTAACTGAAGATGTACCATTTTGCCGACTAATGACAGACAATCAGGCCATGACATTAGCCCATCGGGCCTTCGGCCCAGATGAGCTAAAAAAGCCTGACAATGCCCATGAAGGTGATCACCCCACTCTCAGGTGGCCCTCCACAGTTTCGTAGTAATGGCCCCTCTCTAATTTCATAATACGATAGACTGACCGTGTTCTGCTACATCATAAATCTTCTTGTCTTCTTAATGGCTTATATCTATAATATCATCCTATTCAGCATTATCAACGCTTCAAACGAGCACGTACAGATCGATGGCTGGCTTCGTCTACACGGTGATCGGGATCATGGAGTAAATTTTGTCCTGCCTCAGTTATGCCCCTTGGGTGTACCTAAAAATCCGGACTCATTTACGGGAGGAAAATCTGACAAAAAACGGGCAGGTTGACACCCACTTTTTTTTGCCTTTTTAAGTTGAGACCGGGCCTGGGAACGTGAGTAAGAAGTTTAATTGAAATCGCTCTTACAGATTTTTCTGGAAATTGAGCCGAATTTGGCCATTTTTCGACATTTTAAGGGGTTTTCTAGGAAAAATGAAGAAAGCTTGGAGGGGAATGTTTGAGATTCATTTTTCTATATCATAGCAGTGCTATGTCTTAAAATAATAGCTTAATCATGCTCTTTCAGAAAATATATACATATAAGTGATTTGGGTTGAAGAGTTTACGACAACTGGTGGCCGAAAAACGGACCCATGGTGTAATCCTTGCCTAATGGAAGAATCCCTGGAGTGCACCCTCAATTACAGAGATCTATACAGAATAAACCATACCTTGACAAAGAGCTCTTCATTGTCTCCAGTCAACACATCCAGCCGCTGAATACGAACACCAGGTGGCATCACAATACACTCTCTTGCTTTTGATTTTTCAACAGCACTTTTAACAGTGGGTGTGATGTACCTGGGCTCGAATACACTGAGATCAGATGAAGAAGCAACAATGTGGTAGAAGTGGCCAGCATTAAGCAGGTGGTAGTTTGAGATGACCTCGCCTTGAAATACAAATATCACATGACGAGGCGTCGCCTTCCCAGAATCATCTCTTGAAAGACCAGACAATGGCAGATTATTGGGACAGTCACAATCACAACCCGTCGTGCCTGCTCTTGTGATATTTTTAGTCCATTCCATTTTCTGCCGTTTATTGTGACCACAGGTGCATGCAGAGGTTCTACTGGAACCAGGGGTTGTCCCTTCTACGTTACCTGTAGATAATAAATATCCCACAACACAGAATCGTAGACTGGGTGTACCACTGACTCGATGCTGGACCAGCAGGGATTCTTTCTGCTTCACATGAAACACTCTGCAATCATTCTTGGAAATTGTTTCAGAAGCATCATTAGCGCAAAGCTTCCTTCGCAAATCTGTTTTTCCTGTTTTGCTAGTGACGGCATTTCTGTCAACTTTTTCATGGCCTCCAGAGCAACTCTTGAGCATGTCACATCTGCGGGAAGTCCTTTTCAGTATCACTGTATCGTTCATGGAGAAGATAAGGTAGACATTTAACCTTGATTTGCGCATGTAGCTGGGATCACCGATATGTTTAGCAGTTGGAAAGTTGGTCAGATGAAACTGTTCACTCACAATTTCATATCTGTCCACCCGAATAAGAGATGACACATCAGTAGTTTGCATGAAGGGACATGCAACATTCTTGTTTCTAGCCGAGGACTCAGAATTGACCCCCCGCTTGGAGCTGTCTGTCTGTTTAAGGCAGCATTGTTTTGAACATTCATGTTCCTCGCTATCGTCATAGTGACGAGTTATGATAACATCCATGGCACCGCTACTGTCCACTAATTGTACTTGTCCAGTCTTTGACGATGGTCTCAAGTAACCTATCAACATCTGGTAACCGATGAAGGTGTACAGGGATTAAACATTTCAATTGATAAATATTCATATAAATTTAACATTGGTTAAAGGTTCTACCAAATTGTCCCCACACACCGAAGTTTTTGGATGCTAAATTGATGCAAGAGGTTATATTTGACATTTAATAGCGATTTACTGCTTTCATGAATGGTCAAAGTTGAAAAAAAAAACCCAAAAAAAACTTGAAACCCTCCACTACCACACCTTTTTGTAAACGGCAAAGGCTGTGACCTGCTGACCCATGATGTCGAAGTCTGATTATGACGGTCCCATTCATACTGAGCTATTGTAGCCGAAGTTCTGGGCAATATTTCTATTGTAACGCCAATGTCACAAAGCTAAAACGTAATGCCTTAGGGCTGTTCCATTTAAAAAGATGTACCCCCCCAGGAAGGGAAACTTTGTACACCCCAACCACCAATATATGCAAATTAATTCTCCTTGCCTCCACCAAGCACAGCAAATAAATGTCCAGTACAACCTGGGAGAGAAGCATTTTTTTTTTCATCATAGCAGCCCACCCACCCACATTTTTTATTTGGAAGGGAAAAGGCACCCACCCATATTGGCCAGCCAGCTATTGCGCACGCACGGCTATTGTTCAAAGTGTAAACATAAACAGTCCATGTGACTATTCATTGATACAGGCCTATCGTCACACTTCCCCTTTGGATTTGCCCAGGACCACGTGGTGTCACGATGTACCGTTAATATTTTCAAGAACGCCGTTACAAGACATATTTGCAAGTGATTAGTATTTTGCGTTCTTTGAATACATATTGAATAAAATAATGTCTCACCTTCAAAGGTTTAGCCCTCCCAAGCCCTCCCGCCTCAACCATTCGCCAACATATTTACAATCCCAGTCCCCCATTTTACCCTGAATTTTCAAGGCCGAACAGAAAACCACGGAAATATTCGAAAGGAGTAAAGGGAGACCACTCGGCCAGCGCCCGTTCTTTGTTTTCAAGGGAGACTACTCCAAACAGCCGGAAGTCGTCTGAGCGCAACGAAGAATGTCGAGGACCGGATAAAGCTTGTTTTCCGCGATTTTTCACATCAATTTCCATTAAAAAGGAATCCCTTTTCAAATAACAAAGTGCATATTGGTAAAAGAGGGCCCACCCATAGAAGCAATATTTTTACAGGCTTAAACAATCACCAAGAGAAGCAATTTATTACCTGGAGGGACCACCAAGAGATTTCTATTCTGAACAACCCCACCCACCAATATATTATTTTTTTTTTCCCCTTCCTGGGGGGGGGGTACATATTTTCAAATGGAACAGCCCTTAGTTGATGTCATGATAATTAATGTTGTCATTCCCAACTGTTGTGCAACATATGTCACAATAAGAAGTCTGACACAACCAAGATGTCAATATTATACGACATGATAGTGCAAGACTCCCCACATCACGGGTCAGAGGTTATGGCTTCAATAAACTTTTCACTACATCTGTTTCATTGTGTTAAAAAATCCAAGTAGATGTCATATATTTTGAAGAAAAATATATCAACTTTTTCACACAGCTTGTCTTTATGTTTTCATGCAAATTGTGTACGAGTATTTGGTAGAACTTTTAATACAGAATTAACCAAACAGTATCTTTCTAAAAATTCAATCAGTAAAATTTCAAAATTCATCTGCCCAGAGTAATCTTACAGGTCTCGGGACTAATTTGGTTTGTCTAAAATGTTTCTACCGAATTATGACTCCAACTGTGCTCCAGTTATTTTTTAAAACCAAGAAAATTTATACTACTTATATGACGAAAATTCTAATAGGAGCTTAATCGGCAAACAGAGAAACAAGAGCACAGACAGTTGAAATTTTCAAAAAGCCTTTCTTTTATAGCCATGGTTCAAATTTGTGAAGCAAGCAAAGGCAACAGCCAGATAGTGTATGACTGTGGATGGTTATTAATGAAGAACGTCACTTCCTAATATATCTTGGTAACTCGATGTAATCAGTTACATAAAAGCATATGAACTAAAAGTGAGTATCATTAGATTAGATTAGCGAGACACTGGCACTCGTTAAATGACCTACACCACTAGACACTTGCACAGTCTCTACACACATAAGACGAACTGCAAAAGGCGACATGCAGGGATGCAAGGGTGTGACTTATTATGTACATTTCATAGACGGCGTGTTCGAATTCCAGCATCAACTTTTCTCTCATGATACATCCTCACGTACCAGTGTATCTATCGATATGATCGATACACTGGCTTGGTTAGCGGCCCAAAGCGAGGTTTGAGATTTGCCTGGACTTGTGAAGATGTCATGATATGGAGCATTTGATTTTTGTTTCGAATCTGCTCAAACACGACACATACCAATCTTACTGCGCAAATACATCACATCATGTGTTATAAGCAAGGAGGCGGTGACCAGTGCATTCTGGCTTATCTAATGTAATGTTACACAATTTGTGATCATTTGCTTCTGGTGATACCCACCTGGTCTCTGTCACAGTGCTCTGTCAGGGTGTAGTTCCAATACAGCTGTTCATTTAGTTGATGGGTGTTTTCTTGAAGTTGACCATATCTCTCTTTCAGAGACTGTATATTAACCTGTAGACTGCCGGCCCCATCATGAAGTGACTTGATCGTGGGTACATCAGGCACACAACCCTCTCTCTGATAAGTTAATATATCGGCACCAAAATAGAATGGGGAAAATCTACACAGATGCCTACTTTTCGTTAGCCTACTTTTCGTTAGCAATGACAACGTAGCTGTTTGTTGCGCCTCCTTTCTCGTTGTTACATCTATAGATCAAGACGGCATGACACTATGCAGTCATAGCGACAGAGCAACAACAAATTTTATTGGACTTTAAAGTTATTAATATATTTGACATTTGCAGCCTATATTATAAATTTCAAATTATTTTATGTTCACTTGATAATGCCCCGAAAAGAGAGTCCAAAGCTTGTGCATTAAATTGCGATTATATGGAGAAGCTCAGAGTTTGTACTATTATTGAAGATCACACTACGAGTTTCAAACAGTATATCTTTTCATTCAAATGCCCTTTCAGATGAAAGAGAAAAACTACATGTGCCCTATTTTCTCCTGAAGCGAACAGTCTGATGTGCCCTTTGAAGTGAAAGCTAACCACTCCTAATGCTATCCTGTCCACTGCCCTGCTTTAGAAAAGTTTAACCTATGGAGAAACATGGTATGGTCCTTAAAGCTCATCTAAATAATTAGGACATGTCAATATGAAATAATTCAACTGATCATTCCTTAAAAATAGTAATACTGAATCAGGTCTGCTAAATCACATGTACCTCCCCAAATTAACATGCACACTGTTTTCTTGAATACTGACAGAAGAAAGGATCATTTACATTCACTAATACATATAAATGAATATGCCTAATCTGGAAAATGATCTTCACCAAAGCATATCCAACGGCATGTATGACAGGCCCACATGAGATATTCTAACTGATCTGGAAAGCGAAAATATTGTTTGAATGGTCCATGAAGTCACTATCGAGTTAGACCACGTCAAGTCCAAGTAACCCCCCACTCGCTGAGTGGAGTAGTAGAGTTAAAAATGGCGTTAGGCCTCTGTTAGTTGATAGTTCGTTTCTCATGACCTTGAATTTCAAAACACAAATGCTAAATGCTATAATTATTAATTATTAATTAATATGAAAACAAAAATCAGTACTTTTCAAATCAGTGCGCCTGAAATCGGCCGATCACTTACTCTAACTTTTTATGTCGGGAGATCTCTGTGGGAGAGACCATTTTTTTAATTCACAATAGTGATGTTGTTCGTAGAGTCCAGGTCCAAGAAGCTGAAGGATATCGAGGTATGATACCATTTCCGTATGCTTTCATACCTGAAGTCCCACCGCCGCCATCTTTAACTTGGACAACCACCTTGACGATGTCAAGCTCACGTGGGTCCTGCTGTTTCGCATTGTCCAACAAACGATCAGCGAACTGAAACATTGTGTATGGCAGGTAGAACTGGCCAGGCTTTTCGCTGAGAAAATTACCGCACCGTTCAAAAGAACCATGCTGTTTGACAGCTGTCAAATTCAGATTTTGCGGGAGAAAGCGTGAGCTGGCGAAGTTTCGGTTTCGATTCATAGACACACGAGGAAGCTGGAGTCCCATTTCCGACAACAAATATATTTTCTTAAATTATTAATCCGTCTAGTCTGAATACGGCCGACTAATATAATTGGTCACTCCTTACAAAACATATCTTTTAGTACATAATACGGGGAATGATTGTTGCGATTCGTGATATTCAATCTCATTATTTGTTTGAAACTATGCAGTACACCCATGCGATCCACTAACTGATGACGTCGTGAGAGGATTCCCGTTTATCCGTGATTTCTGATTGGTTTGTTTTGGGATAGCCCTTCCAGTTCTAGACAGCTGTTAGAGGGCGCTGTGCATGGAAATGGGGTGCTGTGCACGGAAAACGACTGTACAATGCTTTATCGTTCCACAGACACCGATAATTAAAACTGATGCGTAATTATTTGGCCATAAAAAAGGCATGCGGGCGGGTCATGAGAAACGAACTATCAACTAACAGAGGCCTTACACTCAGCCAGTGACATCTCCAAAGAAGTGTGACCTCATGAATGGGCAAACTCCTGCAGTTCTGATTAAAAGTATAAAATTCTTGAATCTACCGTCAAAAATAAATATAATTTTAATACTTGCATGTTCGTCAAGCTTTGCTGACACAAGCGAGTCTAAAATCATTTGACTCCTTGAAGCAGTCAGGTGATCTGTGATGTCTCTTATTCAATGGTAGAAGGAATTTAGAGGAATGATTGGACTCGCCGTCGGTCATATACTATGGGTGAATTCATGTTGACACAAATTAAAGCCCATACCTGTGTTTGGCTGATCAGTATACAGTTCTGTTCAGGCGTAAGGAATTCCTGTAGAAGAGCCCGAGTACCACCTCCACCACCCCAGGCTGGCCGTACAGGGGAGGGCTTTAACAGGGCTGTCAGAATCAGATTAGGCAGGGATATATCTCTGCTTAGTTTCAAAAAAAGAGAGGAAAGAGATAAAACATAATAAACAAGATAATTTCAAACCAAACAGGATGCTTTGATTATTAAATTAATATGAAATATTTTCAACATGTTCAATGTCCATTCATCGTTAAGTTTTTGCAACTTAATCTCAGTAAAACAAATCCATGAGAAGGAAATTCAGTGATTGAACTGTGCCTCTGCTGATAAGGTAAGACACACAATTAGAACTGTGCCTCTGCTGACAAGGTAAGACACATTTAGAACCTGTGCCTCTGCTGACACGGTAAGTTGCACATTTAGAACTGTGCCTCTGCTGAGAAGATAAAACACCAGGGCTGTCAGAATCAGATTAGGCAGGGCTATATCTCTGCTTAGTTTCAAAAAAAGAGAGGAAAGAGATAAAACATAATAAACAAGATAATTTCAAACCAAACAGGATGCTTTGATTATTAAATTAATATGAAATATTTTCAACATGTTCAATGTCCATTCATCGTTAAGTTTTTGCAACTTAATCTCAGTAAAACAAATCCATGAGAAGGAAATTCAGTGATTGAACTGTGCCTCTGCTGATAAGGTAAGACACACAATTAGAACTGTGCCTCTGCTGACAAGGTAAGACACATTTAGAACCTGTGCCTCTGCTGACACGGTAAGTTGCACATTTAGAACTGTGCCTCTGCTGAGAAGATAAAACACACAATTAGAACTGTGCATCTGCTGACAAGGTAAGACACAATCAGAACTGTGCCTCTGCTGGCAAGGTAAGACACACAATTAGAACTGTGCCTCTGCTGACAAGGTAATTGAGACACACTGACACAATTAGAATTGTGCCTCTGCTGACAAGGTAACACACACATTTAGAACTGTGCCTCTGCTGACAAGGTAAGACACACATTTAGAACAGTGTGCCTCTGCTGACAAGGTAAGACACACAATCAAAACTGTGCCTCTGCTGATAGGGTACACATGTAAGACACAATCAAAATTGTGCCTCTGCTGACAAGGTAAGACACACAATTAGAACTGTGCCTCTACTGACAAGGTAAGACACACAATCAATGTGCCTTTGCTGACAAGGTAAGACACACAATCAAAACTGTGCCTCTGCTGACAAAGTAAAACAGACTGAACAAACTGACAGAATATACAGGTGACATCATCCAGAATCAAATTACTTTATTGTTTGAGACTAAGATTTTTCGGAAAATATGAAACGTCCAGTATTTTCCAAACAACTACAGTGGGACAATGCCTTGCTGCCGGGGACTACTTCGTACACCGTAGAGAAATGCCCCACCAGAGCTAGGAGGGGAGGCAAGGAGGATACCAGAATGAACTCCCAGACATACATTCATAACTATTCTTATAAGGACAAACCTTGCATTTGATTCTGCAACTTTATTAGCCAGTGTCTTCTCTAGTTCCAGTAACTGTTCAAACTGGGATAGATTGATACTCCGTTCATAGATCAGGCTAACACTGGCACTACAACAGATATCCAGGCCCTACAAAACAACCACAGCAGCAATTAACTATTAGAGAAAGCAGTATTCAACGATTGACATTCACTGAATTTAGTGAAGCACTAAACCAACCTCTGCGCTAATATTGCAATGATATCTACCAGATAGTGATGTTAGGTCCATACAAACCTTACATATCGTTTCCAGGGGAGAGAACCCTGTCACATGCACACAACTCTTCAGACATCCTGCCAAATGAATCCTTGGAGGCTACAAAATAAAACATACAAGCATAAATTTACCAGCATTTTTAACTAACTAGTAAAGAGAAAAGAATTAATTAGCCAGCTGAGGCTAGAAATAAGTTTATGATTTATTTTTACTCCACAGTTATTGATATATGGCAGAATATACTACAATTGGCAAATTAATGAAATTATAGTTGAATTTTATCTTTTAAAATATTAAGAAGAGATTTATTTCGAAGACTGGAATAATTAGGTCCAAATAAGTAATGAAAAGGTGTGGAACAACTCTACAAAAAATAAATAAATAAATTGAGATAAACAAATTAGTAAGGAAAAAGCCTCTCACTCAAACTTTGGAATAAATATGTCTGAGAAACAAAAATAAACTTTGTGCAGCTGAAGGTATATACATATAACAAATACACTAGCTTGTCATACAATGATAATAAGTCACAAATTCAATGTGAAACATACTAATATAAACTTAAGTACATCAGTTTTCTAGTTAAAATGTTTCGAACTTCTAAATGCAACTGAAGGGATTCACCACCAATGGTAATCCCTCTAGTAATTCAATAACCCTATTAGAATTCAATCACCCCCAAGTTTGAGGACAAAATTTGATCAATGGTTCGAAAAAATTTGATCACCCTCAAAACTTATTGAAATAACAAAGAAATAATGAATTCATAATCTGCATGATTTTCGACCATTTTGTAAACTTCCTGTACTAGTACATTTGATCACCTCCTGATTCTGTGGTAAGAAATTTAACTTCCTGGGATCAAATTATGAGAGAATTTATCATATACCATTTGTTGAGCATTTTGTTACAACATACATATACCTTAGGAGAACCTTTGTGGTGGGCATTATATACCAGCACTTTCGTTCCAGGACGAAGTGATGTAAATTTATGAGCAGCTGGAATGTAACTCAGATATAACCTGAAAATTCAACAATGTACTTTGTATGAGTACTGTATAACATTAATGATTAACATATAAACTGCCACTATGGTTTGAAGCTTCCTAAGCATGATAAGTCATTAAAATATTTCATTCAGTAATAATCAAAATATAATATAAAGAATTGTTCTCGCATCACAACTTATTCATTGTATTCGACATTTGTATTGCCAACAAATTTCACTTCAGCATTAAGCATAACTCATATCATACATATAGTATGCCTTTATATGTTGTTAAGTAGAGTATTTAAATAAAACACACTTGTTGGTTCTGTTATATGCTTACTTGTCATCGTGGTTTAAGCATGGTCATAAAACATTCCATTTTATTATACAATGTATAAATACCAAAAATATATAATTTTACAGTCATAAATTTCATGAGAAATGTAGCAGCAAATCGTCAGTCTTTTTTGATTGCCCTGACGTCCATTGTCTGCAGAATCCAGGCATAACTATATCTTCTAAATGCAGGCTAACTTTATTGGCACTTTACAATAATGATCATGAAAGATCAGTGGTATTGGTTAGTATAGAGCACATTCACAAGTGGCATCACCAAAAATGTTATGTTGCATCGCTCGGCGACATAATATCACATATCATGTGTACAGCTGCGAGCCAATCATATTATTGACATTTCTACATCATATAATAAATAAACTATCTTGACTTGAATCTGATGTAAACATGCACAATGACCAAACTTCCATTACAACACACAAACCTGATTTTATGATCCAACTCGTATACACCATCCTTACATTCAGAGACATCTGTGATGATCCCCTACATTCAAATACAGTATGAACAAGTATTGAAGAAACAGTCCATTAAAGGAGAAGTCTCCTAAACACCATTTGTCTTCAGGAATTTGCTCTTAAAAATACTCTGGGAAATAATGTGTTTCACGGAAATAATCCATTTCCTGTGATAACTTCAGGCCTTGGTTTAAGAAGTGCTGATGGTAACCTCTCAACAGGTTAACATAATATCTACACTGGTATCCTATGGCAACAAACTGGATAATTATTAACCTATTTTTAGTTTGGAAAGAGTGGTTGTAGGGTGCCACCAAATTTGTATACACATGTTCTTTGCCACAAAACTAATGTTATTTCTCTTCAACTCAGATGTCATTCTGCCTCAACTGTGACATAATTTTCCCTCAACTTTGATGCATATAATGGCGGCGCCCTATACTTGGTTAGCGCGAAATAAAACCGCTAAAATTTATACATAAATGGATTACTCCCATAAAACATGCCACTCTACAAAACACATTCAGCAGAGTTCTCCTTTGACCATTCAAGCTACCTCTGACACAATTAAATTTGATGATAGCAGGAGCCTGGAAAGGACAATAATATTAGTATGACAAACCAAAAGGTGGCCAATAGGATGCATCTGAATGACTGACTCAACAATCTGTTATTTTTTAACAAATTACAATAAAAATATGACCCTTTAGAATATCCCTCTGTTTAGAGGGTTATATTTTTATTCTTGACTCCACTTCAGTCTGACAGCTGAAGGAAATTGCAGTCTGCATGTATGGAAGATTTTCCTTGCACAGGGTAATATATAAAAGTAGTCTGAATAACCTGGTAGGTGTAGAGTTTCTGCAATGGGTCGGCTTGGTAGGCAAGATTAGTCTCCCTTTTTGCCACACCAGGGGGCAACTCCTTGACATTCAGCCAATCCTACAATAGATAATTAATACATTTTATTACAAAGCTGATATTACTACAAGTTAGTTTCAGGTCTCCGCAATGTGCGTAATTTGAGAATTTATTATTAAAGGTGAAACGCAAAGGTTGCAATTTTCCAATTTTTGGCTATCTTTGATCGAGTGGATGGTAAAAGATGAACTGGTTTAATAAAGAAATCAATCAAGTCTCAATAGTCAATTAAGATGATAACGGAAAATCGGTGAATGGCAGCCTATCTCAAAAACACGACTCGCTTTAATATATACCTTGATTTTGGCACTGTTTTTTTAAGTAAATTATGACATCATCTGTGCTCAGTATCGAGAACCCATAAGAATGACATGTGGTGTCTGTGTTCAGTGAACACACTAGGCCAAGTCATGCCCACATCAATGGAACAAAAGCCGTCATCACTGCATCTTCAAATTTTCAAGCTAAATACTACACTAACGTTCCGTCATTTACCTTGACTTATTGAATAGAGTAAACTGTTCAAACCGGGAAAACGCATGTGATGTCATATAGCCAATCAAGATAGGAGCTTGCCAACACCGTGCAGCTGGGATTTTCTTTGATGTCTGCCCGTGTGATCTCCAAATATGGCAAGTGGTGGGTGTACTGATGTTAATTTCCGTCGAAGAGCCAATCAAATTTGAATTTTAAAGAGGTCATACATTGCACTTCCCCTAATATGGACCACGGAATATTTATAGCGCTATGACATCACCAGACCTGTATTCTGATCAGTTAATGCGTTACGTTCAGCCAAGGCAACACGTGTAGTGTTAGACTTTGGTCAGCGAAGATGTCATCACTGTGGAAGTGCGACATTATCTCGAGACGTCAGTTTCAAATTTATCTCCCTTACCTTCCAGACACCAGATAACATGAAAAATAATAAAAAAGTAATGATGTAGTGAGCGTAGATGATGTCACAGATTGTAGCGCACCATGGTGAAATTAAGTGTAAGTATCACACAGCTCTCTTTTAATGCAGGTGTCGGGATGCTTATGTTTTAAATATTTAAGCGAACTTACAATCAACCAATGTAGGAAATATCTAGTGTGAGTGAAAATTTCATTATTTCAAACTATTAACACTTGTTTTATTAAATATTGAAATTGTTTTGCGTTTCACCTTTCAAATATGATTTATAAGATGAATCGTTGATATGAACACTGCAGGTACAGCAGGCTCTCTAATCATTTGATCACTTTAAGGTAGACTTCAGGAGCCAGGTTCAAAAATATTCAGCTCATATTCTGCTATAAATTGTCAAAATTGATCAAAATTAGGTTGCTAAACATGTAAGATTAGGTTGCTAAACATGCAAGTTTCATTCAAGGTTTTTTTTTACGTGAGTTGAAACGTGGACTAAAACTAAATTGAATTCTTAGAGATCTTTCCATACATGGCAGCGTGACTAACGTCACAGGACCTACAAAGTAGGGTAGGCATTAGGACTCCGACGCGCACTGAGCTCTTGCAAATCCCCCCGCCCCAGGTTCAAATTCTGCCTATATTAAGATGGGCACAGCCCAAGTCGGAGTCACCTGTGATTTTCATCAAAAGTAGATCAGCTCAGAGCTTGCTGATAATAGTCCCCCAATGCACCTTCATGCAAAAAATCAAAGTTCTAATGTCAACATTTCTCCTTATTTTTCCGACGAAAGGATTTGGATGGACTCACCCACTCACTGACTACCGGACAATTTGCAGATGGTAGCCTACTTCGTAGGAACATCTCGACAGTTGAATTTTAACCTAACCAGGCCAAACTTTCTACTCTATCTCAGGAATGACAAAATAAGTGAGAACTGACACTCTGTGACTTTGTAGTTTACCATATTGAAGATATTATGAGAATATCTGCATAACCTCCAGAGCAGGGAATCATAGGTAAATTCAAGATGACGGCCAGAAAAGTGATGTTTTCGTCATTTTTCTTTCAAATTCCTGTCTTTCTGTGAAGAAAGGTGAGCGAAAAAGAGTACTATTTATTATGCAGTTTTTGCCAAAAAGAAAAAAAAAAAAAAACACATAAAAATAAAAAATAAAAATGAAATAAAAAAAAAATCTTTTTGAAAAGGAGGTGACTGCGACGTCATCAAAGCAGCCATCTTGGATTTTTTTTAGATTTTCTGGTAGAGCTTGACCTAAAGGCATAGTGTAGTAAGATCAGCTCCCTAGCTCAAGTGGTAAGGAAAATACCATCCCCCCTCCCCCCCCATTCCCACCCTGGACAGTTCCCAAATATCCCAGGCCAGATAGGGTTAAGACAGATTAGGTGCCCTCATGTGAATCATGCTTCTTTCTAATCTTATTCATGAACCTGTCACCATGCACCCATTCTAGGCAAATGGCAATAATATGGGTTTTGAAAAATATGAAGTAGAGCAGTCTAAAAACTGACCTCAAGTTGAATGACCTCGCAAATGCACTGTGACCTGGGAATAAATTCACCACCAGTTCTGGTCACAAACACTTTCACAGGCATTACTGTACCCTGAAATCGATAGAAGTGGTTAATATCATCGGAGAATACTGAAATCTCCAAAATGATATGTACATGTATGTACCTGTTCAGTAGCAAAAATATCCTCGAATTTAAAGGTTAAATGCAAAGGTTTTTAAATTCTCCATTTTACATTTAATATAGGTTGAATAGAAATACCAGTATATCCACTTCACTTGAATTAATTTGAATTATCTTGTCTGTTAGGATCTTTTTGAAAGTTGGTACCCCTAGCCCATCTGAATTCAGATTTGCAAAACGTCATCGCTTTAGTATCTTTCCTTGATTGTGATGTCACGTCAGACCAACCGCCCAAAGACAATGTTACAAGTATTGACGAATGGCCAGGTGGTCTGATGTGACGTCCCAAACCAGCGTCAAACAAAGGCAGATAAGTGATGCGGATTTGATTTCTGAAATCAGCGAAGCTTGAGATACCAACTTCGAAGCACTTTTCAAAAGCTACCTGGAGACAAAATATTTCAAACTAGATGTACTGTTACCCTAAGGGATAACTGAGATACCCCCGCCCTGCAAGACACAAGTCTCCCGTTCCGAGTAATGTTTCAATACAGTATAAATAAAACCCAAGGACAGGAAGGGCCATAACTGTGTAACAAATGTGTGAATCGCATGGTAAATGTATTAAAATAGAAGCAAAATTTTAGGAGTATTAGTCCGGACAAAATTGTATCTACAGGATGGACAAGCCGATCCTGTACCCCTCCTCCGGCTTTATTGCAGGGCTGGGGGGGGGGGTTATAATACTGCTTGCTTCAGGTTATCAGCACTCATTACATGAATATTTGAAGAAATTCATTTGAAGGCCTGGTAGTTTTGACCAAATATTTCGGGTCATAAATAAGAGATGCACATCTTCAAATCACATTGAACATGTCTAGAAAGTTTCAGAAACATCCAGTAATAACTGTGTGACTAGTTAATTACACAAGAACATGCTCTATATATTGGGATATATGCAGAAAGTCCAAGTGTGGGTAATTTTGACAAAAATTAATATTTCATGTCACAAATAGGAGATGCAAATCTTCAAACATGTCTAGAAAGTTTCAGAACCTTCTGATAAAAATATTAGGAGTAGTTGATTACACTAGAAACTTGACTCGACATGGGAATAGATCCTGAAAATGGCATTCCTATAAAGTTCAAAACGTCATAAATATGTCAAAAATTATAATTTCGCCTTGTAAATAGGACATGCACATCTTCAAATCATAGGTAACACATATATGTAAAGTTTCATTCAAATAGAAGCAAAATCTTAGGAGGAGGAGTCCGGACAAAATTGTGTCCTCTACATCGGAATAGATCCTGAAAAAGTTCTATAAAGTTCAAAACATCATAAATATGTCCAAAATTATAATTTCGCCTTGTAAATAGGACATGTACATCTTCAAATCATAGGTAACACATATGTAAAGTTTCATTCAAATGGAAGCAAAATCTTAGGAGGAGGAGTCCGGACAAAATTGTGTCCTCTACATCGGAATAGATCCTGAAAATGGCAAAAGTCCTATAAAGTTCAAAACGTCATAAATATGTCAAAAATTATAATTTCGCCTGTAAATACGACATGCACATCTCCAAATCATAGGTAACACATATATAAAGTTTCATTAAAATAGAAGCAAAATCTTAGGAGGAGTAGTCCGGACAAAATTGTGTCCTCTACATCGGAATAGATCCTGAAAATGGCAAAAGTCCTGTAAAGTTCAAAACGTCATAAATATGTCAAAAATCATAATTTCGCCTGTAAATACGACATGCACATCTCCAAATCATAGGTAACACATATATAAAGTTTCATTAAAATAGAAGCAAGATCTTAGGAGGGAGGGGCCATAATAAAATCAAATGAAGTAGTTAGGCTGATATTTCAATCATTAAAGGAAAGGTTCGGGTATGGTAAAGCTATATTTCAACTGAAAGAGCTAGTCAAATGGTATTCAACTGTATTTTTTTTTTTTTTTTTTTAATTTATTTTAACACAGAAATAGTTAACCAAATGCTGTGATACCGTCAAATTTACCAAACGCCAGGAAAGCGCCATTGTATTGTCACGTGACCTATTTTAGCCAATAGGAGTAAAACTATGTAAAACAGTGTGACATAAGCGGAAGGCAGACATATGGAGGTAGCATTGGGCTGCGTGTGTTAAGATGCAAGTTTGACGGTGTAAAAATTGGCAAGAATTACTTCAAATATTTAATAGCTCATACCATTTTCAATTCTAGTTGCCAGAGCGCGGCTTTCTTCGCTCTCCCAACAGCGAAGACACTCGATCTCTCCCGTAAGCCGTCGATGAGAGCAACGTGTGCACCGGCACCATACATGTCTTCATTTCGTGGCCTGTCTCGCTTTAGAGCTGCTATCATCCCCGCAGCTCTGATCTCCGTATCTGAGCGTTTCGGCTCGAATTGGTAGCCCTGATAAGACCAAACACAGCTTCCTCGTCGCTTTCACCGCTGGACTCGGAACTGCCGCTCGTCGACATGATTTCACTCAATTTCGACTGAAGACTCCGTGCTTCACGTATATTACCCGAACAGACAGAAGAGTTCCAAAGCATTTTCCCTACGTCATATCCGCCTTCTGGATACGATACAATGGCGGCACTCTGTCTCTGGTTTTAAAATGATTAGTACTCCTTCAAATTTTTTTTTGAAAATGAGAAAATATATCTTTTGGGTTCAATTTGGTGAGTTGTGTTAATATGTATTAAAGGCAACCAAACCCGAACTTTTCCTTTAAATGGCTCATGAAGAATATAAGGCATCTGTTAATTAATCTTTAGCTTCTCATGATCTTGGGAGGAAATTATGATGATCAATGCTGAAAGCTGTAATTATTAAATATTAATTATTTGGCTGCATTAAGGCATTGCAACAAAAAAGAAGTGTTATGTATGTGGTATTACTGTCAATCTTCACTAAAACTTCGCTGACTGTCCAACTACCTTCGGTCCGTTCGATGAAGGCTGCCGAAACTTTGTCCAACCGTACAGTTTCATCAAAAGATTTCGCTATTGGCTGTACCAGTATTTTTGAGCCATTGGTTGTAATATTGCACGTAACAATTACCATGATGATTGCTGCGAATGTCAAACAGAAGACACAACTCATCGATGCTTTCTAATTTCAATGGTTTAGAAATTTCCAGACCGTGACTACATTCGTAATGGCGGCTCAAATCCTTTCTAATACCTTCTTCCCATGAACATGACAGAAGACGGCGGTTTGCTGTAATACCAGTACTATTACCCCGGAAACAGGTTAGCAGAGACAAGCCTGAGGTAGTGAAAAACATGAACTCTCCACGATGCGGGACACGCTTGGATCAGAGAGTTACTACTCGTGTCAGGGGTTGAAATGTTTTCGAAAAGTTACTTGACACAGGTAACAAATAATTAAGACAATGCGTAATTATTGTTATGACAAAAAACAACGGGCAGGTCATGAGAAGCTGAAGATTAAAGATTAATTAACAGGGGCCTAAAAAGGAAAATAGGAAAACCTTTGCATTTCATCTTTAAATTAATAAATCACCCCAAATTCTGTAAATTTCTACCCAGTTGTATTTGGGATGGAAACAACATCATTGCACATATTCTGGCAAAATTGTTGCTTTCAAAAGCTATCTAAGGCTTATTCATTTGTGCAAAATAGTTTGATTTTCTCTTTGCACTTTACTGCAATAATAAGTATCTGTTTGATGAACATCAGTCAAGGGTCATAGGTTCGTCACCGTGAATTGGTTCAGGCATCTGTCTCGGGAGGAGACAGGTGGGCATACTTTCTACCTGTCACTAAGAACATAAGCATTTGTTTGAACATTTCAACCCCTGAATATCTGAATAACACAACAAGCTAGCATGATATTGTAAATTGATGGCGCTTGATCATCTGATTCAAAATGGAAGTTGTATTGGCTAGGTTCATATTTCTATTCCTGGTACAAAACACATTTCAAATACAACACGAGATGTAAATGTAAACGAGACACCACCATACCCTTACTTCAATAGCAACAAAATCGACCATAGAGGTAAATGTCCCCCGCTAGCAGCACCAGTTATGGTGGATTACATCCACCATAACTGGCACTGCTGCTGCGGGGGCCATGGACCTCTATGGTCGATTTTTTGTGGTCGATGATATCTCATATCATTGAGAGAGAGAGAATTAGGGTTTAACGTCGCATTCAGCTCATATCATTGATGAAGAGTATGATTTGAAAATGGAGATATCGCTGATGAGCGATGTACCCCACAGCGGTGAAGTAATGGTTGCATTTAAATATTTTTAAGGTGTTGACAGTCAAGTCGTCTGAATCGTTCTTGAGTTATTGTCCGGACAAGATCCAACTGCTTATAATCCAATATGGCTGACGACGGCCATATTAGATTACGCACATTGCTGGGAAACAATCGCAACCGTCCTCTTGCCAATGTCAAGGCACACCCCAAGTTTGAAGTTGATCGGTTAAATCGTTCACGAGTTATTGTCCGGACAAGAAAATCTAAGATCCAACTGCTTATAATCCAATATGGCTGACGGCGGCCATATTAGATTACGCACATTGCTGAAAACAATCCCAACCGTCCTCTCATCAATCGATGATATCTCATATCATTGATGAAGAGTATGATTTGAAAATGGAGATATCCAACTGCTTATAATCCAATATGGCTGACGGCAGCCATATTAGATTACGCACATTGCTGAAAAACAATCCCAACCGTCCTCTCGCCAATGTCTAGGCACACTCCAAGTTTGAAGTTGATCGGTTAAATCGTTCACGAGTTATTGTCCGGACAAGAAAAGCTTACGGAATCACGGAATTACGGACACTGGTGTTTCTAAGTCCCCCCCTACTAAGTAGCGGGGGACAATAAGGTCATTGTCACTTGATTGGTTGTTTAGCATGACCTTGATTTTTTAAATACACATGCTAGATGCTATAATTATTTATTTTTAATTATTAAATTGAAAACCAATTCTATACTAATATGAAGAAAATGAGTGAGTTTCACTCATGAAAATATAAATCCCTCATCTATTTTAATTATTTGCCCTCAAAATATAGATGAGGGCTGGTCATGCTAAACAACTCATGTGACAATGGCCTAACAAATGGAACGTGCAAACCTTTTGTACAGTGGTAGCTCTGAGCTTTGTGAACACATACTCCTCTTGTGGTGATATATATCTCTGCCAATGCAGCTGATCTGGATCCTGAAAGAGATAGATCAAAATTGAGAAATACATATTAGTGAATCCAGCACACATCACATTGTTTGTCAGAATCCAAACTAATGAAAAGTTGACTTCTCTGTTCACATTTTGAATTAGCCTTGGTATGCCGGACCACTTAAAGCCTTCAAAATCAGAGGTGTAAATATTATCTGCGATCCAGAGATGAGCCAAACAGAACATACACAACAACTGTGTGTAGAGTGATGTGTTGTCTCAGTAGTTATGTCATTTCTCGTAAAAATGGCAGTAGGGTTGGCCAGATACAAAGGACAGCCTATTATAGGGCATGCATTTACCATAAAACTTTGTTAGACCACCAGGCTCGTAGATTTCATCAAACAAAGCTAAAATTCTTGAATTATAACAAGCCAGTTGGGCTGGTTAGCTAGTTCTAAAATTAAATTCAGCCAGCCAAGTTCTAAATTCACCAGCCATGGGCTATCGGGCTTGTGGGAATTTCGAGCCCTCTATTATTACCCCATTCATATGGCCCATTTTGAAATTCAAATGGCTATGAGGTCAAGGACATTTCGTGTCGATTTAAAAATGCTATTGAACAGAGTCGGTGGGCTGATATATCAAGGGCAATTCGAAGTGTGAATGGTGAAGTCGACTTGTGTATGAGATGCCTTAACAGAATGCCTTGCCAGAATGATTTACTCTCTGCAAAAAGATCACATCAGATGAAAGATTACATTGTCTATTGTGAGTGCGAGACTTGTGTAAAACACTCATTAGGGTTGCAAGCCACAGGCGTGCAAACCTATTGTTATTGCTAATGTGTGATTCCGCCGGATTTTGTGTCAACTGTATCCCGGCCGCTGTTTAACCGATGAAGTCGAAACTTCACATAAGTATTGGGGAATGTGAGATCTAGTGCATATCAACAGAAGAAGCTGATTGGTCAGATGGTTCGGCGGCCATCTTGGATTTTTCCTAAAACCTTTTATATTGTATTATATTGTCCAGAAGCAGCTCTTTCAGAAGTGTGTCTACCCTTTTTACGTAGGTTCAATAGTTTCGCTGCTATAGAGGAATCAAAATTGTCAAATTTTCAAATGAAGACATTATTAGGGTTGCAAGCCACAGGCGTGCAAACCTATTGTTATTGCTAATGTGTGATTCCGCCGGATTTTGTGTCAACTGTATCCCGGCCGCTGTGTAACCGATGAAGTCGAAACTTCACATAAGTATTGGGGAATGTGAGATCTAGTGCATATCAAAAGAAGAAGCTGATTGGTCAGATGGTTCGGCGGCCATCTTGGATTTTTCCTAAAACCTTTCAAGATCTTCTCCTCTGGAACCGCTGGGTCGATTGACTCGAAACTTGGTACACATGCTCAATGGATCTGGGGCTCTCAGATTTGCATTTGAAAATTTGTTCCGTAAAACAAGATGGCCGCCATTAACCAATCAAAATTGTCGGTTTTTCAAATAACGGATTTGGACGAGGAAAGTGGCTACATATATGCACTGCGATATGGTGATCATGAATATGCAAAAATTTTGGTCCTCAGTCACGTGGTTTGGCCACCATCTTGAATTTTGTCAGAAACGGAGCACATCTTGTAGAGCCTATATCTCTGGGACTACGATAGGTACAGCCTTATAGTTTGTAGTATTATATTGTCCAGAAGCAGCTCTTTCAGAAGTGTGTCTACTCTTTTTACGTAGGTTCAATAGTTTCGCCGCTATAGAGGAATCAAAATTGTCAAATTTTCAAATCAAGACATTATTAGGGCTGCAAGCCACAGGCGTGCAAACCTATTGTTATTGCTAATGTGTGATTCCGCCGGATTTTGTGTCAACTGTATCCCGGCCGCTGTTTAACCGATGAAGTCGAAACTTCACATAAGTATTGGGGAATGTGAGATCTAGTGCATATCAAAAGAAGAAGCTGATTGGTCAGATGGTTCGGCGGCCATCTTGGATTTTTCCTAAAACCTTTCAAGATCTTCTCCTCTGGAACCGCTGGGTCGATTGACTCGAAACTTGGCACACATGCTCAATGGATCTGGGGCTCTCAGATTTGCATTTGAAAATTTGTTCCGTAAAACAAGATGGCCGCCATTAACCAATCAAAATTGTCTGTTTTTCAAATAACGGATTTGGACGGGGAAAGTGGCTACATATATGCACTGCGATATGGTGATCATGAATATGCAAAAATTTTGGTCCTCAGTCACGTGGTTTGGCCACCATCTTGAATTTTGTCAGAAACGGAGTACATCTTGTAGAGCCTATATCTCTGGGACTACGATAGGTACAGCCTTATAGTTTGTAGTATTATATTGTCCAGAAGCAGCTCTTTCAGAAGTGTGTCTACCCTTTTTACGTAGGTTCAATAGTTTCGCCGCTATAGAGGAATCAAAATTGTCAAATTTTCAAATAATGCCGAAAATCGCATAATTTGAGAAGTATAATTCTGTTCAATATTACACAAACAACGAGTCGGGTTATTCTGAGTTTTGGCATAGGTACTCCTTGTATAACTGCTATGATGGCAGTGAAATTGCAGGATGATCGTATTAATAGTTCCGAAGCTATGGTAGAACGTGAAATTTGAGTAGGTCTGAGCATATGGCTGAAAGTAAACTTCACAAAAGCACACTGTGAAAAGCACTATCTCCAGGCGACTAAATTCCAAGCTCAACTTTCTCCATTCAGGTCTTTGTCTGGACTCCAGGGACCGTTTTCTGTACTTATTTCAACGTACTAACATTTTGATTTCGATGAAGGAGCCGTCTAGGGCACAAACAGAGGCCAGAAACGTGTTTCCCACGTGCTGCTGACCAAGAAAAAGTGTTTTTGAAGCTCTAAATCCATTTATTAGGAACATTATTAGGGTTGCAAGTCACAGGCGTGCAAACCTATTGTTATTGCTAATGTGTGATTCCGCCGGATTTTGTGTCAACTGTACCGTTGTTCAACCGATGAAGGTATTGGTATTGGGGAATGTGGAATCTAGCTCATATTAACCCTACCTGGCCTGGGGGGGGGGGCGGAAAGTCCCCCCTAGTGAACTTTTCTCTGCTGCTCCGAAACGACAAAACCGAGGAGGCTGAAACCTAATGACTTTTAAGTTTATCTTATTGGGGTCATTTTGAGCCTATTTTCAATTACCCCCGGGCAGAGGATCATGGGTAAATTCAAAATGGCGGCCATGTGGTATCCGCGAAAGTCGTGTTTTTCAATCTTTTCGCTCAATGTTTTTCACATTTTCCGTGCATAAATGGCCTGAAAAGTATTTTATTTATGCACAACTAATTATTCTATATTTTATTATATTTTTTCGAGAGAAAAATCTGAAAAATGAAAATTTCGAAAAATCGACCTCAAAAAGGCCGAAAAATGGCTTCTGAGATGATTACGTCACTGTGACGTCATCATGGCGGCCATCTTGGATTTTTTTACATTTTCCGGTAGAGCTTGAACCCAAGATACTGTGTGGTAAGTTTCAGCGCTCTAGCCTTAGTGGTAGAGAAAGTATATAGGGGGGGCACTTTCCGCCCCCCCCAGGCTGCGATACACCCCAAATCGCCCAGGCCAGATAGGGTTAAAAGAAGAAGCCGATTGGTCGGATGGTTCGTCGGCCATCTTGGATTTTCCCTAAAAAGATTTTCTCCTCTGGAACTGCTGGGTCGATTGACTCGAAATTTGGTACACAGGATCTGTGGATCTAGGGCTCTCAAATTACGATTTGAAAAATTGCTCCATAAAATAGAATGGCCGCCATTGACCAATCAAAATTGTCGGTTTTTCAAATAACGGATTTGGACGGGGAAAGTGGCTACATATATGCATTGCGATATGGCGATCACTAATGTGCAAAATTTTGGTCCTCGGTCACGTGGTTTGGCCGCCATTTTGAATTTTGTCAGAAAGTGACTGAACACATATTGTAAGTGGTATAACTCTGGAACTATAGGTGGTACGGCCTTGCGGCTTGTAGCATTACATTGTCCAGGAGCAGCTCTTTCGGAAATATGCCAACATTTTTCACCTATCTTCAATAGTTTTCCCACTATTCTCCATCGTAATTCGCTTAAATTTGTCAATTATGGGATTTTCATGTAACAGATTTCGATAGCGGATGTGACTATATGTATGTTATTGGACACGCTGCTGCTGAATATAGTGGATTCCTCGCAGTTGAGCCCATCAGATGTAATGAATACCCAAATAAGACGCCCATTGGTCAGATGCTTTGGTGGCCATCTTGAATTTGCCCTAAACATTCCAAGAGCATCCTCTCTGGAACCGCGGAGACGATTGACTAAAAAACTTGGCATACGTAATTGATGGATCGAGTTCTCTCAGATTCCTATTTTAAAAGTTACTCCGTTGAACAAATGGTCGCCATTGACCAATCAAAATTGTCGGATTTTCAAATCACGCATTTGGATGGGAAAAGTGACTACATATTTTTATTATTCCGCCAAATTTTGTGACCTGTTTTTCTTCAACACCGCTATAGTGATGTAGTTGAAACTTCACACAGTCATTGGGATCAGTCAGATCTAATGCATATCCGAAGAGGAAGCCGATTGGCCAAAAGGCTTGGCGGCCATCTTGGATTTACCCTCCAAAAAAGCATTATTTCAAAGATCTTCTCCTCTGGAACCGCTTTGTCGATTGACTTGAAACTTGGTACACATGATCTATGTATCTGGGGCTCTCAAATTACGATTTGAAAATTTGCTCCGTAAAACAAAATGGCCGCCATTGACCAATCAAAATTGTCCGTTTTTCAAATGACGGATTTGGACGGGGAAAGTGGCTATATGCATTGTGATATGGCGATCACGAATATGCATTTTGGTACTCGGTCACGTGGTTTGGCCGCCATCTTGAATTTTGTCAGAAACGGAGCATATTTTGTAGAGCCTATATGTCTGGAACTACGATAGGTACAGCCTTGTAGTTTGTTGTATTATATTGTCCAGGAGCCGCTCTTTCGGAAATATGTCAACCGTTTTTACCTATCTTCAATAGTTTTCCCGCTATTCTCCATCGTATTTCACCCAAATTTGTCAATTATCCGATTTTTAATGTAACGGATTTCGATAGCGGAAATGACTATATCTAAGTTATGGGACACAACGATGATGAATTTGGTGAGTTCGTGGTAGTTGAACCCATTAGATCTAATGAATACCCAAAGAAGAAGCTGATTGGTCAGATGCTTTGTCGGCCATCTTGGATTTACCCTAAAATCTTTCAAGATCTTCTCTGGAACCGCTGGGTCGATTGACTCGAAACTTGGTACACATGACCTATGGATCTGGGGCTCTCAGATTACGATTTGAAAATTTGCTCCGTAAAACAAAATGGCCGCCAATGACCAATCAAAATTGTCGGTTTTTCAAATAACGGATTTGGACGGGGAAAGTGGCTACATATATGCATTGTGATATGGCGATTAGGAATGTGCAAAAATTTTGGTCCTGGGTCACGTGGTTTGGCCGCCATCTTGAATTTTGTCAAAAAATGAACACATCTTTTAGGGTCTATAACTCTGGAACTATAGGTGGTACAGCCTTGCAGTTTGTTGCTTTATATTATCCAGGAGAAGCTCTTTCGGAAATATGTTAAGCATTTCAACGTAGCTTCAATAGTATCCCTGCTATTCCCAGATGTAAATCACCCAAATTTGCGAATTGACAGATTGTTCTTCAGTGGTAACTATGTAGGTTAGATCTAAAAGGAATAAATAATGTTTTGCCAAATCGGCTTCCAGGTCTAAAACTACTGTTGTTGGTTCATTGTCTGCGATATGTGCTTGCAACCCGAGGATTGCCGCTCGCGGCTATATTTTGTTCTTGTTCCTGTGAATGCACCCCCATTCTTTTATTGATGCTACTATTTGAATGGCCAGCTACATCAATCAGGATTCCAAACTGCCACATCTGTAACACCTGGGTATTGATAATCTGAACTCTATTGGTGTGCCAGTTTGAAATAGGTATAAGTTGTCTCCCTTGATGTGTTAGACCTGAGACCTTGATGTGCAAGAGTATGAGATCGGCAAAGGCAGAAGTTGTCTCCCTTGATGTGCAAGCGATTAGTATCAGGAGGTAGTTGGTGTGCTGAGAATTTACAGCAGTTGCCTCTTCATGTACTGCACGCATGTATGATAATACATAGTCAGCTAAAGTTAGATGTGCAACTAACCAAGTTAATTCTATAATAGCCCTTTCCAAAGAAATGGTGTAGCTAGCAATTATTGTCACAGACAGTTTCAAGTTTCAGAAATTTTCGATGTACAGAAATCTATTTATGAAGAAAAACGGGTGCCAGACAATGTTGTAACATAGGAATCTGTACCCCACTTGCGCGGGTCATTGACAGCAGATGGAACAGCTGATTTACTGTTCTCCGCTCTCGTATAGCGGGAGTTGTCTGAGAGATTATACTCATGAGAACTTAAATGGTGATGCTGGGACATAAACATGTTGGCATTTCGGTGAACCCCTGCCCCCTCCTATTTCCTTACTTTACTCCTTGAAGGGGGACTGAAACTTCCCACAAGAAACATACATCAAGATATATTGGGGTAAAAGAATCCAAGAAGGCCACTCTGATGATGTCACAGCATTTGACAATATAGACTAAAAATGCATTTTTTGATCAGATTTTTCTATGCAGACTATTTTCTCAAGCAAAACTACATAATAAATTAGGAAATAATTAACTGAAATACAATATACTTGCATGCAAAACGGCAAAAAATTGAAAGGAAAACAAAGAAAATGTGACTATTCAGTTACACCCTCATGATCACCATTTTAATTATCCATGATCCTTTGCTCAGAGGGATATGCCAGTTACATACTGGGTATGCCAGTTACCTGGGTACCCCAGTACATTAAGCTATAAAGCCACAGCTCTCAATATGACATCGTTTCAGAGATAATGCAGAAAGTTTGGTGAGGAAGGGAGGGGGGGGGGGGAGAGAGAATTTTCAAGATGTTACACACTGATGAGAATGTCAAATATCAGACACCTTCAACTATGCAAGGAAATGGAACAGCTGAAATAATGAACATTTTCATTACTTACTATGATAATGACAAGGCTGATCAGGTTGATAGTGACTTACCTTGATTATGATATTGACTGTGTCTCCTTCGCCCATATCATTCTCCCCCAACTGAACCAGGAACATATGCTCAGACTTCATTCTGTGAATATTTGAAGTCAAAATTTATCATAATTATTCTTCATGTTAGTTTCAGGTATTTTGATTGGTTGAGCCGATGTAGATAATATACACAACTCCATGCTGTCTTGTGGAGAAGGTGATAATTTAAACAACGACACCCTCTCATTTCAAAATTTACCTATCTCCGAAGATTCGGCTTGTTGTCCCCAAAAGATTGTCAACATGCTTGTCAGTTTGAAAAAGCCTTTTGATGAGGTTTGCGAAGAAACCAGCCAAAAACTGGTGAATGCAAAGGACAGAACCAAGGAAAGTCCCCAAAAAGAATCAGTTATATCTTTTAAGTTCAAGACATAAATAAGCATGATAAATTAAGGCAGTAGAGAACTTTCAGTTCTAGAGGTTGAATGTTTTTTTAAATTTCACTATTTTTTTCATGAGGTTAAGAGAAGATGATCCATGAAAATAAAATGGGAGGTCACCATACTCGTTAAAAAAATATGGCAGCCAAATGTACAGTATGTATTTAAAAGCCATAACACCGAACACACATATGGAGTCAATTTTTTTACTTCATGCTCGCTGAATCAGAATTTCGGAGGTCAAATTTTCCCCATTTTGCTATATAATACTAAACACATATAGTTCTTGTTGAATATGTAATAAAAACAGGGGGACACCATGCTTTCTTAGAAAATATTGGCAGTATAATAGATAAACTGAGCCTTTCCAGTCCTATTTCCAGGAGGGGGTGAAGGTGGGGAATCAGGTTGGGGATAGGGAATATTATTGGAGATTCATTTATTAGCCATTTACAAGTTTCCTTTTTGTTGCAAGTGACTAGGAGTAAATTTGGAGCATTTCAGAGGCATAATTTTCAACCTCGAGAGCACTTTGCACCCTCCAACCGTTGAATCTAAAATGCCAATTTTTTCAAGTTGGTCAGTCATATCACACTATCGAATCACCAGTAAAATGCATGAATGGTTCTGTTGTGTCTCTTATTGATTTTTATCCCCTTATGAGATGTCTGAATACTTTTGTTAGGAAATTCAGCTTGTTTTGAAAATTTTGACAAATCACAATGTTGCAGGCACGGCGGAGCGACTTGAGTATTGGGGGGGCCAGACGGGGGTGGGTCAGGGAGTGGGTGTCCCCCTCTCTCAGACCGGGGGGTCCGTGGGTCCTCCCCCGGAAAATTTTGGAATTTTAGACTTGATTTAACGCACTTTGGCGCTTCTGAGGACTCTGAAAGGGATATCATATCTTGCAATAAAACCGGACTCAAAAGCACTAAAAAAAACAAGAATCCAATCAGCGTTCTTCAATGAAATTCTCCCCACATTGCTTCGAAAATAATTCGCCGATGATATTTGTCAACTATACCCACCCACCCAAGTGAAAAGATACAGTGTGAACACAACTTTCGACCATTGTAAATACTCAACGAATAAGTGTATAGTGTTCCGGCATATTGGTATAGATACACAACAAGGAAGTCATCTTCACACAATATTTTTTTATTTTTTTATTTTCCGCAAGGCGTAGATACTTTTATGCCGTCGATCGTTCAGTAATTCAAGAAGGATATGTATACAAAACATAAGGAATGTTCCGAGATCTAACTCTTCAGCCGTAAAAGGCGTGAAGTTGAGACATGATTGCATATTCCAGTGTTTCAAATGTAAACACGACCAATACTTCGGGCTTCTGAAGATGTGATCGGGGGGACGGGGGTACTCCCCTGGAAAATTTTGAAATTTCAGACGGTTCTCTACACATATCTGACCCATTTCAAGTCACATCAGTTACAATTATTGGGGGGGCCAAAGTGGTCCTTGGCCCCCCTCTTTTCATATTGGGGGGGCCGGGCCCCCGCTGGCCCCCCCGGCTCCACCGCGCCTGTGTTGTAGCCCTGTAAGAACATGGAAAAGAATGTCCTCTACTACCTGAAAATTTTAATTATTGGAAGAACATGTGCGTAAGGGTTACCTGATGACTTCACTGACAGCAATCACCTTACCACAGACAGTAATCAGACCTGGGTTAAGAGCATCCCTACAACGTATCAAAATAAATGCATTGTTCATAACATGAGAAAATGTGGAGATACAAGGTTTAGAGTTGTCACCACATTGAAATAAAATCAGGTTACAACAATCTTGAATTCACCCATAAAATAGCCTTGAGCATATATATGCTGACTTCTATCATGTCTATATGCATAGATGCCTTATTTCTATCAAAGATGAAATAAATCAGCTAGGTTACAACATGGGTCATTTTCATGTGAACTATCTGACAAATTGTGAGGGCTCCTACATTAGAGAGAAGACACGAGGACGAAAGACTGATAATTCTTAAAAAAGAATATTGAAATGCAGCCAGATGCATGTGTGATGTAACTTAAGCAGTGCTCACAAAACCCGGTCGACAACTCGCCAATGGCGACTAAAAAATGACAACTGGCGACTGAATTTTTCAGTCACTCGCCAATTTGTCGATTAAAAAATAGAGTAACTCGCCAAAGTGGAGAGTGAATTTTTGGTTAATGAAGTGTTTAGTCGCCAAAGTAGTTTTGTGTTTAGTTTATCAGGCAGCGAAATCCAATCAGGCCTAAAATATACAGGAAATAATGACAGAGAATATAAATGCTGACGATACAGACATGGGGAAGCCTAGTCTATTTATGGAGACCACGTGGTCTGATGTAATATCCGCGCTCTTGAAACCGTGTGCAGGCGTGACACAATAAGATCACGTGCTCGCCCTAGAAAAGTTAATCCACGAACCGCTGACTGTTCTCAGCCAATGAAATCATCGTAGTAGAATTAACATAAACAAATTCTATGAAACGAACTTGGCGGGAATTTGCAAGTTCAAGGTCAAGACTCCAAATGGTCCGTCAATGCGATGGTATGCCTGAAGCACGACATGTGCGTTTTGACTTTAGTGTCGCTTCTAAAACAATTGTAGTCAAGTAAAACCAGCTCAGTAAATTTAAATGTTGAAAGACACACATCATGTGGTAAAAGTTTGCAGAGAAGAGTTTGGAACTTTTGTTTCACCTGATCGACTTTTCATTCAACTTAGCCATTTCGGATTTGCGAAAGTGACACACAAATGATCGTTTCATTCGAGCAAAATTTCGAGGGTACTCTGCAATTTCTTTTTCTCTTTTATTTTTCAAACGAACACTGGATTATCATGTTGTT
Source organism: Hanleya hanleyi (assembly GCA_036873755.1). Classification (NCBI taxonomy): domain Eukaryota; kingdom Metazoa; phylum Mollusca; class Polyplacophora; order Lepidopleurida; family Hanleyidae; genus Hanleya; species Hanleya hanleyi. The sequence continues at coordinate 72,613 of JAVTVY010032695.1, forward strand.
GGAAAGACTGATTCGTCTGTCATTTTAGTACATCAAAAGGTTGTTAGGGATTGGCGAGTGAATAAAACCTCAGGTCGCCAATGTGGCGAGTAAATTTTTAGCCTTACTCGCCAATTGACGACCAACTGAAAAAAAAATTTGTGACCCCTGTCAAGTAGCTGTGGTAAAGCATATATGGTCCCTCAGAGATGACGTAATGTGTGTTGGCCCCTCGAGCCTCGTTTTGGTACACCTCGTGTATGTTGCTTTTTGGAGTCAGCCATTTTATGTACCGCGTTCATCGTTACATCAGAATACAGTTTTTAATATTCTGACCCCGTATTGACTTCTATTTCTACCAAGTTACCACATATAATTGGCGACGAGTCAACGAACCTACTGAACTGTTGTGATGTTGTGATGAACTGTATTGTGTAATCGCGGTTGCTGACGTCGATAGTAAAATTGTGCGCTGGGATTACAACAATGACATAGCCTGTACAGATACGTTGGTGTGTCGCGAGTACTTTTGAAAAATTTTCCGGGACTATTTGAGCTGTAAAAAGGTGCGGCCAAATGCAGTAATTAATTCTGTGGATAGCAGTGAATTTGAACGACTGTTTTTATGTCAGATATTGTTACTTCTAGTGAGTTGTAAAAGTACGACCACTGACCTGGGGAGAATTTTTTCTACGGAAGCCCATTTGGCTCACAGTGCACATAATTGTGATTTTACCATAGCTACCATCAGAACTGTAGGACATTTCAGAGTTTGAAATTGTCGTGAGTTGTAAATGTACGACCACGGAGTTGAAAAAAAAATCTACGGAAGCCTGTTATGCTCACCATAACAAAACTATTGATTTTCTCAAAAGCTGCAATCAGAACTGTTGGACTTTTCAGAGATTGAAATTGTCATATGTTGTAAATGTATGACCACTGACTTGTACTGAAAAATCTACGGAAGCCTGTTACGCTCACAGTACAAAAACATTGATTTTCACTATGACTGCCATCGGAACTGTTGAACACTTCAATGGTGAAAACCAATTGTGGGAGGAATATTGTGAGATATTGATGCAGTATTTCATAGCAAATGACATTAAAGACCCTGTAAAACAAAGAGCTGTCTTGCTGAGTGGAGTAGGAACCAAAACTTATTCCCTTATTCGTGGTTTGTGCTTACCAGATTCTCCAACTGATAAATCACTGGCAGAAATCATTGGATTAGTGCAAAACCACCTCTCACCGAAACCAAGTGAGATCGTGGAGAGATTCAAATTCCATGCGCGTTGTAGAAAACCAGACGAATCGGTGCAGGAATTTGTAGCTGAACTGTACAAAATCAGTGAAAACTGTAACTTTGGGAATACTTTGCAAATTGTGCTTAGAGACAGACTAGTTTCTGGGATTACCAATGATGCTATCCAGAAGAAGCTTCTAGCTGAAACAGAACTTACGTTCGAAAAAGCTCTAAAGATCGCGATCGCGATGGAAACTGCAACAAAAAATCTGAAAGAAATGCAACCCGGCCCGCAGGCTGAAAAGCCATCTGTAAATAAGGTGTTCCATGGAAAGGGAAATCAGTCATTTCGTGGCCATGGAAGGGGTAGGAAAAATTTAGGAAATCCACCCAAATCAAATGAGCAGTACCGTCCCCCGTCAAAACAAACGTGTTACCGATGTAGAAATGAACATGAACCATGTACATGTAGATTCAAAGATGCCAAATGTCATAAATGTTCACAGCGTGGACACATACAGTCCATGTGTCATTGTCCACCACAATCAGGAAGAGGAACAAGTCGAGGTAAATATTACCCCTCTCGCGCTCACGGTTGTGGATGTGTCAGGTCAACAAGGAGCTGACGCGGATTCCTCGGACGAGGGATTCTACACACTCTACAGTGTAGCAGAGACTATGCCTAATTACCGGGATTCGCTGATAAAAGCAACTGTAGGAGTAAATGGTGTACAAGTACCGTTTGAAGTTGACACGGGATGTTCTGTTACTCTGATGGGTGAACAGAAATTTAACATGTTCCTGAAACGGAAGGTTTCTAATCTGAAACCCAGTACAGTCAAATTGAAATCTTACACCGGAAATGAAATCCAGGTGGTTGGTGAATGTAATGTATCTGTGAAGTTCAAGGATCGCGAGAAAACTTTGCGCCTTATTGTCGTTCAGGGAAACGGACATTGTCTGTTAGGTCGCGAATGGATCCGGAATCTCCCAATGGATTTGGGTGAAGTGAACATTGTTAAGTCAACAAACAAGGATGGTGGACCAGAAGTGCCATCGTCAATTAGTGAAATCCTGTCGTCACCAGGAAGTAGTTTCTCCAGAGCTCGGAAAGCTCAAGGGTACTACAGCCAAAATACAGGTAGACGAGAGCGCTCCCCCTAGATTCTTCAAGCCAAGATCTGTACCATTCGCCATGAAAAAGGGCGTAGAAGTTGAGCTTGACAGATTACAGCAAGAAGGTGTTATAGAACCAGTCAAGTTTTCTGACTGGGCAGCTCCTATTGTGTCTGTGCGAAAACCAGACGGAAGCGTGCGCATATGTGGCGAGTACATGAGCATAAGTTAACCGTAAACCAGGCCACAACTGTAGAAGGGTATCCAATTCCCAAAGTTGAAGATTTGTGGGAAACGTTGTCCGGCGGGAAAACTTTCTCGAATATCGATCTCAGCCACGCTTACCAGCAACTTGTGTTGGATGAAGACTCCAGGAAATACGTGACGATAAATACGCACAAAGGATTGTTCACGTACACCAGACTTCCTTTTGGTGTCTCATCAGCACCGGCCATATTTCAAAGAACGATCGAATCAATACTCAAGGGCATTCCCCATACAGTAGCCTACTTCGATGATATCCTAGTAACAGGTGAAACGGAAGAAGAGCATCGGAGAAACCTGTTGTTAGTCCTGAGCAGATTGGAAGAAGCTGGAGTCTGGCTGAAACTAGAAAAGTGTGTGTTCCAACTGCCAGAAGTCACTTACCTTGGTCATCGCATCGATGAAACAGGGATCCATCCATTGGAACAGAACGTTCGGGAAATACAGGATGCCCCTAGACCGACATGTAAGCAAGAACTTCAAGCTTACCTTGGATTGTTGAACTTCTATCATCGCTTTCTCCCAAATGCATCGACAGTGCTTGCCCCGCTGCACGAGCTGCTTGCGAAGGATGTCACATGGAAATGGAACCAGCCGCAGGAAGAAGCCTTCAAATCTTCCAAACAGATGCTGTTGAAGTCTGATATGTTCATCCACTACGACTCCAGCAAGCCGCTTATACTCACCTGTGATGCGTCCCCTTATGGTGTTGGTGCAGTACTGGCACACGTTATGCCAGACAAGACGGAACGACCCATCGTGTTCGCGTCGCGTACATTAACTTCTGCGGAAAGGAATTACTCGCAGCTAGACAAAGAGGGTTGCGCTTTGATCTTCGGGATGAAAAAATTCCATAAGTATGTATATGGCAGACACTTGACCCTCATCACAGATCACAAACCTCTGATATCACTCTTCAGTGAACGTAAAGCAGTGCCACAGATGGTATCACCCCGCGTTCAGAGATGGGCTGTTTGGTTACGAGCGTACAACAACATTGTCTACAAACCTGGCAAAGACATTGCGAATGCTGATGCCCTGAGCAGGCTACCATTACCAATACAGACACCGAACGAAAATGACGAAGGAGAGATTGTCATGTCAGTTGAGAATCTCCCTGTGCCCCCTGTAACTGCTGAGCAGATCAACAAGTGGACAACCAAAGATCCAGTGTTATCTCGCATCCGCAGCTATGTGCTGAAAGGGTGGCCTGACAAAGTTCAGGACATGAACTTGAAACCATACGGAAATCGAAAACTGGAACTCAGCGTCGAATCCGGATGTGTGTTGTGGAGCGCCAGAGTGATTGTTCCCCCACAAGGTCGTGCTGCTTCTATGTTGGATGAACTACACAAGACCCATCCTGGTGTGTCAAGAATGAAGGGATTGGCGAGAAGTTATTTTTGGTGGCCAGGGATGGACTTGGAAATCGAAAAACGCGTGCAATCCTGTGAAACGTGTCAAATCCATCAGAATTCCCCTGCTGCAGCACCACTCCACCACTGGGAATGGCCAACTGAGCCATGGCGTCGCCTCCATCTCGATTATGCAGGACCAGTCGATGGGAAGATGATAATAGTCGACGCTCATTCTAAGTGGATAGAAGCATTAGTCACATCTACCAACTCGTCTTTGGTGACTATACAGAAGTTGAGAGGAATATTCTCAGGTTGCCCTCCGGTGTTTTCGTAGCAATGGCCCCTCAGGAATTCTGTGAGAAAGGGGGTACCCCAGATTGAACCACATGAAAATATTTCTAAACTTTATTAGGGTTCATATCTATGATATCATATTGTTGGCTGCCTTATTTCCTACAAATGGGAATATGGCATTCGCTTGCCAAGTTTACTCCATGTTGTACCGTTGGGGGGAAATGCGAAACTGGGGTGCCTGTTGTTGTTGTTAGCTCTGCCTGTCTAGAAGGGGTGTGTTTACCGCGCGCAAATTTCACAGAAATCTGGTAGGTTAATATACTGTTTTTTTGCCATTCTAATATGCCCATCAGACAAAGAACATGGTCAGTCTGTCTTATGGAATTCGCTCTTACAGATTTTTCTGGATTTCGGGCTGAATATGGCCCATTTTTGGCCATTATTGAGCATTTTCCAGAAAGGTTGGGGGCATTTCACATGGAAGCACGTGGGTTCTGCAGTGGAGTAACATGGCTGCCATGCTTGATATTTCAATCAGATGGGCATGCTCTTTTAGAAAATATATACTTGTAGGGAGGTATTTAGTTGTCTTTTGCAATATTTCAGCTTCCGAAGGCACAACCCGCTGTAAAAATCCAGCTCCACTGAATTATCTCCGGAGTGCACCCTTTAAGAGTAAATAGCAAAATTATCATTTCACTCAATTTTTATATTTTGCATATGCGATGTGTCCTTCGGAGCTGATGTTATCTCTGGATGATAACATGGTGGTACCAGATATTAAATACAGACAACTGAATCATCAGGGTATATTTAGGTGATAAGTGGGAGATAACTCTAGACACCAAATACACCAAAACACTCAATAACATCATTAACTGGATTTGTATGTTTTCAGGATTTATCTGGGGTTTACCCCTTTTACAAATGCACAGTTATTGTAATCATGCCTGTATAAGAGTAGGATAATGCTAATTAAGCTTCATTCATTTATTCATTCATAATAAACATAATTAAAAATGTCATATACTTGGGCTTTCAGCTATTATTGTCATAAAGTTCCCCCGGCAATCATGTCCATTGTTTTTTCTTCTGCTCTGACCGAGCAGGAAATTGGAAAATTTAAAGCAAAACTTGAGCGACACACTAATAGAACGGTGCATTGCCATTTGTGGACTGGGACCACCCGACATGGGTACAGAACATGTAGGGTGGTTTTTCGCAATCATAGACTGAATGTGTCAGCTCACCGTCTGGCATTTATTTATCTCGTGGCTGTACTCGTTTGTCCCCAGTAATACATGTGTCTCATTTATGTCATACTAAACTGTGTGTTAATGTGAATCATTTGTCCTTGGAGCCCGCACATGTGAACACCGCACGGAATATCTGTGCTACAAATGGTGAATGCCGGGGCCACTATGGCTGTAATCGATGCCTGGTGTGAGGTAATTATCTGAGAGGCATTCACAAATTTGTTTTTGAATTCAATTTCAGTGCAGGTGTGGGTTTATTGCATATGCTGAACTTGTTAAAGAATTGTCCCTGTATAGTGAATTTTGCAATAATGCTCGGTTGCATTTTCTTTTCCTTGACAAGTACCGCTGATTCCGGTACTTAAAAGTTTGTTTCCTCTCTGTATGGTGCTTTGTTTTCTTATCCGTCTTAGCCATGAGTTGAGGAAAGGGATCTGACTCTTTGCAATGCACACCTACAGTCTTTGCTAACGTAAGACTCGACTGTCCGGTACCAAATATTGAAGAGTGCACTGCTGAATGACACAAACTTGCATAGTTCCGGCTCCATGTGGTGCTTTTGGGGGCATAGGTGTACACCCGGTGATGTAAACTTTCACACTGATTTGTGTTCAGGAGACGTGCAATTTTTTTCAAAGCAACGATACGGAACGTCTTCATTAGTATCGCTTGTATTTTGGTGAAATCTTTCTCGCTAAACATATCCAAATGTTTTCCATATGGAAGAAACTCACTTGAATAACCTTTCAGGTGAGCACGGCAAACAAGAGATTTCTTTCTGCAGTGTGTGTGCCTGTCCCAGAAACATGGAACAATGTTTGCTAAAGCTGATCTGGCTTTTTCAAGAAACTTGGTTTCAGATTTGCACGATTTTCTTGCACGTGCAATTTCTAAACGTACCCGGCTCCTCATGCAAGAGGATAGTTTTTGCATGTATATTTTCCGATCTCGGCCGGGTACCCGGCCATCCAGTTTCAGATTTTTTATTTTCTTTTGAAATGAGCGCATTTTGTGGATGAAACAAATGTTATGTTTGATGGTATTTCCAGAAGTTCTGGAAAGTTTTTTGAGTGTACTTCCCAGTTGAGCACTGTCATCACTGGTGACCGATTCCACTTGCAATGTGCCCGTGCTGTGCAGATCTGCAATTAGTTTCCTTGTTCCTTTGGCCTCCGTAGAGGAAATTGAGTCGTCTGTGGGATAAGTCTTTGTGCATGTTGTGTGCTTGCAGGTTTTCTTTTTCAGGCATATTTTATTTGCTGTGTGCATGCCTATTACTAACTGTTTATTTGTATTCAGTTCAATCATCGGTGTAAATGATTGCGTTCCTGCTTCATAACCTTGTTGTGGTCTGTTGTTGTATGATGTGTCAACTGCTACATCAACTTCATTTTCCTTTCCCAATAACTTGTTAACCTTCGCCACAAATTGTACATTCTCCTGTAGCGAAGCTTTGTTTAATTCAGTCATAGTGTGGCATGTTTTATTGACTTTATCATATAGGAGAAAATTCGAAGGTGGTTTAATGTTGAGAGATGCGAGAGAAAAAAGCGGATATCTGCTACACCCGCCTTAGTTTTTAGCACCGGTATTGAGAGGCATTCATTAAGGCTGCTGCAGTTGGGCCTCTCTTTGTATCTACTGTTGCAACTCGGCTAAATAATTCTACTTTGTCCGAAATGAAATCGCAGTTTTGACAGGTACATGTAGCTGTTATGCACAAGCCCATTCTCTGACTAATTAATACATCCGGTTTAGGTTGGCTGCAAGGAGAATTCATATGTGTCAAAAAAGCTGTTAATAACAGCTTCAACTTAGAAAAATTGACAATCACATTCTCTTCCTGACATTCAGAGAAGAAAATTCCCTCATTACCTTGTTTTGTTTGTTTTTTAGGCCTCAGTTTACTAGGAGTCTCACCTTCATTTGGAATTGCTGCTGTGTAAATGTCCCCGGCTGGACGATCAACTTGTACTACCGTACTACTTTTTGAGAGTCCTTCATGAGGTTGGTATACGACACGTTTTCTGTGTAGAGATCCTGGAGCTGCATGCCCTGAATATCCCTTGCTAAACCAGGTTCCCATTCTACGACTAACAGCTTTCTCCCTTTTCTGGAGTCGCATGAGTTTTGCTTTGTACATCATAGCCATTTCCACTTTTGTTTTGTCTGTTGCTTCAAGCTGACAAACTAACAGTGTTATAAGATTTGAACTTATATCATTCAACATGAAGGTCCAAATTGTAGTGATGAAACTTGTTGTGACAACTTGACCTAGTGATACATGTTCTTGTGACACAAATGGCTGTGGTAACTAGTCATAGCAATACATGTTCTTGTGATAGGATACATTCTCAGATTAGAACTCATCACAGAATTATCCTAGAACAACGTCGCAAACCGTTGCAACAAACAGCCAAAGAATGCACTTTAGAACGGCGTTACAACAGACTGTCAGATACAAGGTCACAGAAGCCCTACATATTTCAGCCTTGGGATTTTATATCAGTGGAAAGCTTTATAGTAAATATAAGTTTATTCAAGGTAAAATGGTACATGTATCATGGTCAATATCACTAACTTAGATTAAGGACAGACAAAATATGCTTGGTTTTGATAAAAAATATGCATAAATATCAACAGATAGCATTATTAATCAACAGTGGCATATTTTGTCTATATAGAGAGTTACCTCCCTTTGACCATAGGCAGGCAATGGATACAGTGTAGAATGGGCATTTCTGCTCTTCTTCAGCATGGGGAACCTGGTCAAATGGATTTATTCTGTTGGATACAACACGCATAGCTTAAACAAATTGAACCAAGTGAAAACTATAAGCTTTTTGCAGGTTTTTATTAAAGTTCGTGCTGCATTTCCCCTTCACAGAGACAAAATATACTCAAAATTATCACAAATTTGGCAGCATTTAATGTTCTTTTCAGACCGTCTAGTGTTATTTGAAAGTTGGTGATGTCCAGCAAGTTTTTCTTCTGGTCAAAATGTTTTCTATCTGGTAGCAGAAAGAAATAAGAGGTCAAGTTAGTGAATGAGGTTGCATACTTTTATTGAAGAAAATCTCTGAAAATCAAGATGGGGTAGGTGGGTAGTCATGGCCCTGTAATATCTTACTGAAGTGTTCCCTGATTGAGTGTTGTGTATCACTGCACTCACACACACCCACAGATTATTATGAGCAGGAAGAACAAATATCACAGAATACATCCTGTATCTTAAGGTTGCACTCTGGGGTTTTCGTAGCAATGGCCCCTCAGGAATTCTGTGAGAAAGGGGGTACCCCAGATTGAACCACATGAAAATATTTCTAAACTTTATTAGGGTTCATATCTATGATATCATATTGTTGGCTGCCTTATTTCCTACAAATGGGAATATGGCATTCGCTTGCCAAGTTTACTCCATGTTGTACCATTGGGGGGAAATGCGAAACTGAGGTGCCTGTTGTTGTTGTTAGCTCTGCCTGTCTAGAAGGGGTGTGTTTACCGCGCGCAAATTTCACAGAAATCCGGAAGGTTGACATACTGTTTTCTTTGCCATTCTAATATGCCCATCAGACAAAGAACATGGTCAGTCTGTCTTATGGAATTCGCTCTTACAGATTTTTCTGGATTTCGGGCTGAATATGGCCCATTTTTGGCCATTATTGAGCGTTTTCCAGAAAGGTTGGGGGCATTTTACATGGAAGCATGTGGGTTCTGCAGTGGAGTAACATGGCTGCCATGCTATTATGGGCATGCTCTTTTAGAAAATATATACTTGTAGGGAGGTATTTAGTTGTCTTTTGCAATATTTCAGCTTCCGAAGGCACAACCCGCTGTAAAAATCCAGCTCCACTGAATTATCTCCGGAGTGCACCCTCAACCCACGGGCTACCAGAAACCGTAGTAACCTACCAGAAACCGTAGTAACCGATAATGGGACATGCTTTACAAGTGAGGAATTTGAGGACTTCATGACCCAAAATGAAATCTACCATGTCCTGACGTCCCCTTATCATCCCAGTTCAAATGGCCTTGCAGAGCGCGCAGTAGAAACGGTCAAAGACGGATTGAAGAAAAACAAAGGTGGAACTTTGGAAGATCGCATCAACCGTCATCTGTTCAACTATAGAATCACTCCACATGCCACTACCGACCAGACCCCCGCGCAGCTACTGATGAAGCGTCAACTGATTCGCGCCTTGATCTCGCGCTCCCAAACCTAAAAAGGAGAGTCCTACGACAACAACAGAAACAGGCCAAGTCCCATGACAAAAACGTGAAACTTCGCAACTTCAAGGTGACCGATCAAGTGAATGTGCGAAACTACGGCAACGGACCAAAGTGGACCCGTGCCAAGATAACTGAAGTGACAGGACCTATCTCGCATCGCGTTCAAACAGGAGATGGTCGAATAATGCGTCGACATGCCGATCAGATTCTGTTACATCACCATCAGACCGAACTGTCAACGAGTCCAGTTGTGATTCCCAACATTCCAGTCATTGTGCCATCGTCGGTTGATCCACCATTGCAGAATTCCCCAGTTGTGTAGAGTGAATCAACTCCAGCTACACCAGCTTCAGCCAACGAGTCAACTGGTGATGTGAACATTCCCATTCGGAAAAATCCTGTGCGTGAGAAGAAACCGCCTTCTTACCTTAAAGATTATGTGTGAACACATATACATCTACTTAGATCAGTGCACTCACATACGTTTATTGTTCTTCATAAACATGCACGAAGCTCGTGAGAACTGTTTTTCATTTTGACTGTAAAAATGGACTGGTATCGTGGATCCAGCTGTCCAAGAACTTTTTCAGTTACGAACTTTGTATTGACATTAGTTGCAATCGTTCTGATAGTTGGTTAATCTCGTGGTTCTCAAGAGATGACGTAATGTGTGTTGGCCCCTCGAGCCTCGTTTTGGTACACCTCGTGTATGTTGCTTTTTGGAGTCAGCCATTTTATGTACCGCGTTCATCGTTACATCAGAATACAGTTTTTAATATTCTGACCCCGTATTGACTTCTATTTCTACCAAGTTACCACAGTAGCCCAGTCTAAAGCCCTCAGAAGATCTGTGCTGCATTTGATTAGCAAGGACCAACTAACAAAGAAAAAGCAGTTAAAGATCAATTGTCTTCAATTGATGAAATACAGCTTGTCAATCCTGTTCAATAAGCAGAGTTCGACTTTGGCACCTGTCCGCCAGTCTGAGGCTGGTAAAAAATCAAATGAACTGGTGTGAGTTACTCACTGAACAACAAGTCCGTCGGACTGGTAATAAAAAAGCTCTCAGTTCATTGTGTAAACTATTTCTCGGGATATCTCCGCACAATTTGTAAAGAATGAAGAATAAAATATATAAGGCCAAAAAAAGAGAAAATATGTCTGTTTCCAGGTACCCGACCGAGTCTAAATAAATCGTGCGCGTCTAAAAAAAAATCAGCAAATTCCAACGAAATCACGACCAAGGCCGCATTTTATGACAACAACAACAACCGTAAAGCGACGCACGCACTGTCAGCATACCATAAAGTGTGACTGTAATGCAGCATGGCGGCAGGTTGACAATCTTTTTGAGAAAATAAAGCACCCACTTCCAGGTCGGGAATCGAGAAATCAGCAACGTGATTACGCTTCAGTCGACCTGATCATGTTTACCAGGACAATTTTAAACATATTCTCCATCAACTTCGAAAGAAATCTACCGATTTTTTGGCTTGAAATGGCGTTTGTTGAAGCAAAACTTGTGTACTTTTGGTGAACACATAAAACTGTAAAGTCATATTTTAAGTTATGACAGCAATGTGATCTACTTGGACCTGGTGAAATTGGGCAGGAATATATCAATGTCACCTACTTTTGATAGGCTTCTGGGTGATGACCAAATGTCCTGTATGTGCATGTGCTATGCTTTTGGCGAGCCAAGCCGAAGTTGTTAAAATATGGTGGTAGCAAGAAACTGGTGATGGATAAATGTATGGACAGGCAAGCACGATTGCAACAATATTCAAACGGCTGAGACATGGGGTAAACATGGCCAATAAAGGAGAGATTCACAAAAACCTGTGTTGTAAAGTTGACAGCGCATCACCAACAGAAATGGCCTGAATGTTCTGGGTAGATATATCACCACAGCTGACTCCTGGACAGATCAGACTCTCTACTTCAACATACACATCACCAGATTCACCTGAAAATAAGGAAATTATGGTCCTCTAATAATTCCATCACAGGAAGTTTCTACTGTAAGGCCATTCAAATATGATACTTTGTTTCTCAAATCCCGCCGCATGATCGCAATCAGGCTCGCATGTTTTCTTTTTATATCAGTAATTTTCTGTGCCGACTGTGAAGACGGCATGCCACAACAAATACTCGCCAAAACAGAAATACTGCGTAGAATTATCTCCCTTGGATGATCTTGATCTTGAGAACGAGCTAAGAGATATAACTTATATATGATTTTTTAACTTGCATGAACCGAATTATCTCCCTTGGTTCGCGATCAGTAATCTGAAATAAAATGAAAAAAAAAAGCCTCATGCCTCATCAAGATTGACCCAGCCTTGTGTTTGAGAAACAATGTATCATATTTGAATGGCCTAAAATCAGGGCTGATCAAATTTATTAGAATAGGAAGTTGACAAAATGGTGCAAATCAGGCATATCATCTATTATTGATCATCATTAATCAGGCATATCATCTATTATTGATCATCATTAATCAGGCATATCATCTATTATTGATCATCATTAATCAGGCATATCATCTATTATTGATCATCATTAATCAGGCATATCATCTATTATTGATCATCATTAATCAGGCATATCATCTATTATTGATCATCATTAATCAGGCATATCATCTATTATTGATCATCATTAATCAGGCATATCATCTATTATTGATCATCATTAATCAGGCATATCATCTATTATTTCTCATCATTAATCAGGCATATCATTTATTATTGATCATCATTAATCAGGCATATCATCTATTATTTCTCATCATTAATCAGGCATATCATCTATTATTGATCATCATTAATCAGGCATATCATCTATTATTGATCATCATTAATCAGGCATATCATCTATTGTGATCATCATTAATCAGGCATATCATCTATTATTGATCATCATTAATCAGGCATATCATCTATTATTGATCATCATTAATCAGGCATATCATCTATTATTGATCATCATTAATCAGGCATATCATCTATTATTGATCATCATTAATCAGGCATATCATCTATTATTGATCATCATTAATCAGGCATATCATCTATTATTTCTCATCATTAATCAGGCATATCATTTATTATTGATCATCATTAATCAGGCATATCATCTATTATTTCTCATCATTAATCAGGCATATCATCTATTATTGATCATCATTAATCAGGCATATCATCTATTATTGGTCATCATTTCGATAAGTTTAGAGGGTGATCAAATCTATTAGGACAGCCGAATGAATTTTGTCTCAAAAATTGAGGATGACTGAATTTTGACGAATTATTGTAAATAACAAAGATCATCCTCTGAATAATTCAATTATGGGAAGTGGAATTTTGCAGTAAAAAACCAGGGAATGATCAAAGTTATTAGAATAGGGTGTTAACAAAATGGTTCAAGGTAATGCAGATAATCCATTGAATGGTTTTATAGGGCGATCAAGTTTATGAGAACAGCCAATTGAATTTTGTACCCATATTTGGTGGTGATTAAATTTTGATCATAGGGGTATTACATTATTTATAGATGGATTATCTTTCATACACTTACATAGCTATACTTCACTATAGACATGTCAGAGAAATTATTGGTTGCCACAATGCCAATGGTTAATGACATGCCATATGCTGTACTGACCTGCTGTAATGACATTCCAGTTTGTCAGAAATACCCAGTGGTTCAATAAGGCAAACACATCATAAGTTCCCTGTGGATTGGAGAATATGGTATATATGACGCATACTATTCTGGAATATCTCTAAAATTACTTTATAAAGAAAACTGCAGGGGAGGTCCGCTTTCAAAACCCCTGACAAGTACGAATCACCTATCTTAAATAAGTCGAAGAAACAAAAGTGATAAGTGGAAATATTAATTACCCAGCCCACATCATGTCATGAGGAGGAGTGGTTGTCAGAATGATAAGGTCACTTTGGAAAGGGTTCCATTTTAGAGCTTTAATAATTAAAAAATAATTGCTTGTTTACTGCAGTAAAGCAAGTAAGATAGATCGCCATGCAATAGGGTGAGTCTAAGTTTGGTCACGAAGGCCGTAGGCCTGAATGATCAAACATGAAGACTCATCCTATTGCATGTCGATCTATCTTACTTGCTTTACTGCAGTAAACAAGCAATTATTTCTATTCTACTATACTACAACTGCAGAATTGTGGAGATATTTCGTGCAAAGGAATATATTTTATCATGTAATTACACGTTAGCACCCCTATACGTGACCAAAAATGCGTTCGCCAATGAATTAATCGAAGCAAATGACACCTGCAAAATGACGAAAAACCAATGTTAACAATTACCAATAAATTTCAAGAACATTCCAACTGTAGCATCATGCATGAACCTTGGATTTTTAGATACATAACTGTGGACCCGGTACTTCATATACAGGGGTCATGTCGCAGTACACAGATTACCCTATCTGCACCGAACTGCTTATTAATTCACATATATTGGAATTGGATGCCACCTGGGCTTCCTTCTTTACATGTAATAATGTTATTTGGTAAAACACATGGAGTGTGGTAGAATATTGGATATATGCCCAGAACAAAACAAGCAGCTAACCCTTAAGGTAAAAACCAGTTTCTCACAAGCCATTTTAAACAAGTTTTATAAGTTTCCCAAGTGTTCGCGACCAGATTGAGCTCGACAAATAAGGTTTCAGAGTGAAAATCAACTTAGTTCTTCATTTCGTTACATGTATGTTCAAAATAATATTGAACATATGATGTTCATAAGATTTATTCAATTCAGCTTCATCAATTCATTGATCATCAAGTTTTTCATCACGCAACTACTTCAACCCACAATATTCTCAATCCCGCGACCATGTAAATTTAGGACCATAGTTTTGGCTCAAATGGGCCGTTTTCAATTACTCAGGGAACAAGGACATGTGACCTGATGTAAAGGGTGTGTTTCAAATTGACTTAGGGTCACAAATACTTTATAGGGAACTTACCATACTCTGTCACTAAAAACAACTACTCACTAGTGTCACACATGGGATATGAAGTCCACTTTCATCTTCTAAAAACAGGCCTCCAATCCATTGACTCTTATCCAAACGTTTTGGAGTAGCAGTGAATTTTACGACTAGAACAAGTTCTTCTTGTCGAAGGTGGGTGAAAGATTTTTCCAAAGAAGACAAGACAGCCTCGTGAGCTTTTGTGTTCTCTAATGATTTTCCATCCAACTGAACTCTGAAACTTCCTCTTTTCTTCAACAAGTCAGAAATAGTGATACGGGGAGTAGCCCTCAGCTGATCGAGTTGCATCGCCACAGGAAGCTGTCCAAGGGCTGCGAGTTTCTCCAGCATCTTGCGCTCCTGTCGGCCAACTGAAGCACTTTTTTCTACCATCACTTGCATTGCTTGACCTTTAACCAGTCATATCTGTGGAGTACACATACATGATATATCAAGAAGAAGTTCATCAGATACAGTAATAAATATTTAAACAAGTCCAGGATATGGGGGTGAAGCTCTTGGTGCATGTGCATGCAGAATATTTGCTATAGCTTTGATTGATTGAAATTGTAGTTGAAGGGCCGCTTCCCATACGGATTTCGTGGCTCATCAACTCAATGTTTCATTTAAATTTCACGGTACATTTCCTCGTTAATTTAAATTCTTTTACAGCGCTCAGGGGTCAGAGTGCCCCTCAGCAAAAATATAGGAGAAAATATAGGAGGTTTTTCATGAAAATATAGGAGAAATATAGGAAAATTTTCCCAGAAATATAGGAGTATATAGGAGAATTCTTACATAGTTTCATGCCGAATGGAACAATAAAATACCATTCAAAAAATCTGACCTATGGAGCCGCACCCACAACAAACTGGTGTAGACTCAAGACTCGACACTGTCCCGTAACAATTAAATGTATAATTGTTTGTATAAGGAAATATGACAAACGAAGATGTATGTACATACTCAGTGTTTCGGATAATTTTAGAGCTGGAATAATGCTCTTCGTAAATCCTCCTCAGGAGCCAACGATGACTACAAATCCTGGCTTTTATTGAGCCTAGATTTTAGATTTTTGTGGAATTTCCCTTAAGTTTTTGCATCGCCCGTATGCGATTTGGGGTGGAAAGGGGAATACTCATTTGACGTTTGTATTTCTGTCAGTCCAAGTCCAATACTTATTGAGTATACTTCTCAGGTTTGCCCTCTTGGGGTGGAAGGTAGTAATAAACCGCAGAGGTCTGTGTTTGCAGACTTGGTTTTTATCCTTTACTTTACGTTTGAGTAAGCAGGCGCGGTTAGCAAAGTCAACTTTGCTAATATTTTTATCTATTTCGGAGATTTTGTAACCTCTGAGTAGAAGTGTGGATTTGAAGATTTCTGATTTTTCTTCAAAGTCCGAAACATTATTGAAGTTTCGAACATACCTGGTTGTTTCACCAGTGATGAAAGATTTGAAGCATGACGTGTTGTGTGCTGATTTTCTATGGAGGCTTGGATATGTCTCCGTAGGCTTTGAATAACACTTGATATCAAGAATGGATTCAAGGCTGTATCTATGCCTTTTGAATACCATAGTGTCGAGGAAGTTTGTCTTGTGGTCAGAAATTTCATAAGTGAATTTCAGTAACGGATGTGCATTATTTGCAATTTCAAAGAAGCTTTCAGCCTCAGTTGAACTTCCTGAGTATAGCATTATCCCATCGTCACAAAATCTCTTGTGAAGAGATATATTGTGTCGGTATGGGAACTGGTCCTAAATATAGCGAGGTCACATAATTCAGGGGAGGGGAATGCCCCTTGTGGTGCACCCACAATTTGTCTGTAGTATTTGTCATTGAAACAAAATTCATTTTTCATAAGAATCAGTTTACTGATTTCTATGAGTGTGTTGACTGTAGGGCTTTGAATATCATATTCAATGTCTGAGTGTGACAAGATATACGATATACGTAAAGCGGAGTCTGTAAATTCTTTCAAGAAACATGTACATAATTTTGTAAATAGCAGAGCCCAACGTGCTAGCTTACTGTCTCACAAATTGCCTGTTTTACTGTTTTGTATCTGTAGTTCTTTTGTTACAAATATATAGAAATATGTGTGTGCATGTGTGAGTGCATGTGAGTTGTGTTTGATAATATATAACTTTTGTGTTTATCCAGAGGGCCTCAAGGGAGAACAGTCTTCTGACTGATTGTTGTAACCCTCGAAAAATAAAGAATTTATTATTATTATTAGAGATTAGCTTGAGAGCTTCAAGTATTTCAACAAATCTAAGATTTGTGTATAATGATGTAATATCATAGGTAATATAGAGCGTTTGCTCGGAAATACGGTGCTTCTCAATTTCATTTATGAAATGAGTCGTGTCAGATAGATATGTATCTTGCGTTTTCACTAAGGGCAGTAAGTATTAGTCAAGAAAGCACCCCAATCCTTCTGTCGGGGAGCCACATTGAGAAATAATCAGCCGTCCAGGAATCTTAATATCCTGTGGCAGTATTGGATTGATCGGATCCATGGTTTTAAGTATGGATTCTATTTTATGTATTTTTGGTAGAAAATATAAGGTTGGAATCTTGGTGGATATATCCGAAAGATAGTTACTCTTTCTGCTTAATTAGTTATTATCGTTCATTATTGATAACGATATTTCTGACCAGTTGTTTGGTTGCATTAATATCTATATAACAGAGATTGAAGTGGATCTTTGTAAAAAATCTGGAAAAATACTATCCTAGCACTTTAGGACTTGGGTCCTAGATGGCTGGAGAAGCATTCTAAGCGATTTCTGGAAAATAAAACTGCAGATTGTCATCTAAATTCAAGGCATTATTTTATATTGATTTTTTCCTTGTAACCAAATATTTTCAGTACATAATTAAAATACTGGACAAAAAGTTCCATTCATCAAAGCAAGCATGATGTAGATGCCACACTACTGGAAGCAAATCAATTTGGTTCTGTGCACTCAACATCAGACTGTGAGGGAGTGAACAGACAGGGTAAAGTGCCATTAGATTTGAGAAGTTTTCGAATTTTTAGATTTTTGCATGTTTAGGATGATTTTTCAAGTCAATCTTCCAGTGGTCACGTATAATTTCAGTTTAACGTTGCACAATATGCACAATGCTGCATAGCCAGGCTTATTTTATGGTCGTCACTGATAAATTTGTTTTTGACTCCAGTTTCAAAATCCTTGAGGTCAGTCGTCATGTCAACAATTTTAGTCGACTTTAAACAAAAAATATGTCTGACATTGTCAACAGTGAGTCTAAAAAACTTTCGCTATGACCACGAGGTAACATACTGCTTTCCGTTACATTCACGGAACGAGAACAACATGCCCTCAGCTACTGCAGACAGCGACAGGCAATCGGCATTCTCTGACCTACTTAACAGTAAAGCTGCATACAGAGTCTATTTTGGGAAACACCACTCTGCGGGGAGATCGCACTGTGCTGGAAATATAACACCGATCACTCGGGAACTGGTTATTTCAAACTTATTAAAACCCCTGGAGGTACATAACTCGAATTTTAATCACATAATTTATATTTTGGGGGGATTCTCAAACCCAAGCCAAAAGATTTTTTGTTTGTTAGAGTGGTTTAACGGAAGTTCACTATCGACGAAAATAGCAACAACAACAACATGGTCGGGTGAGACAGAATATCCGGGAATTTTTTGGAGATTCTAAAAAATCCGTAAATCCGGATATATCCGGAAGACTTCAATCTCTGATATAATATCGTTTATTTCAATATAGTGGACTCCGTTATAAAGCTGTCTGTGAGCTTCATTAATGTAGTCATCCCGGTTTAAAATAACAGTGGTGTTATTTTTGTCTGCTCGTGGTCAGATTATCTGTAGATCTTTAGATTTCAGTTTTTGTAGGGAGGCTGGCGTAAGGTTGCTCATATGAACATATTTATGTTCTTTATTTGAGAGGAGCATTTTATTTTCAGCAAGAGGAGTGAGGTTTTTTTGAATGGCTCAGGCCTACAGCTGTCTCGTTCATGTAGAAGAGATTGATTTCTGGCATAACTCTCAAATGACTTGAAGTCTGACATGAGAGCATTGTTGCTAATGTTGAGTCTGAGTCTACACCAGTTTATTGTGAGTGCGACTCCATAGGTCAGATTTTTCCTGAATTTGAGTCTGAGTCTACACCAGTTTATTGTGGGTGCGGCTCCATAGGTCAGATAGATTTTTCTGAACTTTTGCAAAAATATAGGAGATATAGGAGGTTTTGAACAAATATAGGAAAATATAGGAGAATCTGAAAAATATAGGAAAATATAGGAAATATAGGAGCACTCTGAGGCCTGAGCGCTAGATATTAAAATAAATAATTAAATAATAAATAATAGCTATACCGTATTGGTACCCTATATTTATCCATATTGACTGTCACTTGAGCTCTCAGATTTGTGATCTTTGTATCTGTTAAATGGCATATTAGTCCACATTGTGCTCATTCTAACACAGTAGGCTGATTTGTTATGACGTATAGACCATGTTTCGGACCAGATTATAGGGTCAAATTTGATAGGTTTATCAAGGTTCAAAACAATTCAAACTGGATAGTGTCAGTATTTAGAGGTTGATTGGTTTAACTGGATAGTGTCAGTATTCACAGGTTTCATTGTAAATATTTAAGCCAATGCTCAGTTCATGATATGGAGGGCGGTGGGGGGGGGTGCAGTATTATATTTAAGGGTGGTTCATTTCTAAAATGTATGTGACTGTATACTGCAGTGGTGAAACTTACTCGGTTTATGTGATTTTATTAGACTCATCCAGATACATGTTTAGTTTCCAGTGAGCCATACATTTTTCATACTGGTTGTCTACAACTCATATACCTAATATGGAATCCCTGACATGGAAAATATGGATACAGCTGTCAAAATAATTTATAGCGCAATAAGGTCTGATTAATCAAATTGTCCAATTGACTATAATTTACAAAAAAAAGATGTAAATATGAAATTTTCATTTATTTTTTTCATTCCCCTTCTTTCAATATCTTCCTCGTGTCTAGATTGACAAGTGAGTGAATTGTCATGACCATACTCCGAAGCATTGGGAAGAAATCGCCAAAAGACTGACAATCCATCAGATTTCTATGATGGCCGAGAAGGGCCATCGCGTGTTTGGCATTAGAACATGAAATCCAAAAGGCGAAGATGCGAAGTTACGATGCGATGCGCGAAGGTACGATGCGAAGATGCGAAGATACGATGCGAAGCGCGAAGTTACGATGATGGAAAAAGGCGAAGATGCGAAGATGCGAAGTTACGATGCGATGCGCGAAGTTACGATGTGAAGATGCGATGATGGAAAAAGGCGAAGATGCGAAGTTACGATGCGATGCGCGAAGGTACGATGCGAAGATGCGAAGTTACGAAGATACGATGCGAAGATGCGAAGCGCGAAGACGCGAAGTTACGATGCGAAGATGCGAAGCGCGAAGATGCGAAGTTACGATGCGAAGATGCGAAGATGCGAAGATACGATGCGAAGATGCGAAGATGCGAAGATGCGAAGCGCGAAGATGCGAAGTTACGATGCGCGAAGATGCGAAGTTACGATGCGAAGTTACGATGCGAAGATGCGAAGCGCGAAGATGCGAAGATACGAAGATACGATGCGAAGATGCGAAGATACGATGTGAAGATGCGAAGAAGCGAAACGCGAAGATGCGAAGTCGCGATGCGAAGATGCGAAGTTACCTGTACAATAGGAACATATACGTAGTTTATTCTAAATATGAAATACAGTCTATCTTATCTTCTTTTTTGGAAAGAAAACCTGAAACATGATAGTACTCTAGATTCTCTCGGACCATTCTTGACATGCTATGTTCATCTGAACAGTTTCGTCGGAGGAATGGTAAAACTATATTGAATTAGATCTAGATGTGGACAGACATTACTGTTAACTGTGTATATGAATGTGGTATGGTTAAAAACGTGTCCACTGTTTTGAAGACGAGCCATTGCGATGCAGGAATTTACACAATGTGGGCATTCAGAGCATTTTGACATTCAATCTAACGTTGTTTCCCAAATATATTAAAATAAGGCTTTTCGTCGACCAAAGCAATAATCTCCAATTAATTTCTAGCGAAATTTTGAAGAGAACGAGAAATTTGTCGCTTCAGTCGGATTAACGATCCAGGTTTTCTTTATTATGGAAATGAATGAGTTGTGCAAATGTTTAAATACAGTCACGTCGCCAGTTCCGATCTAGTGTCAGTTCCGACCAACTTCCCGAAACATCCCTTCTAGTCACAACCAAGATAACGCGAAATCTTAAAACATTTGGTGCAGTCGAACAAGTTGATCTGCCTTCAAATCATGGTTAGGTCTATTTATATTATGCATTCATTGGTTTTGTTAGGAGAAATCTGTGCAGAGCCACCCCATACACACGAATACACCGATCTGCGTACAAACACCACGACCTGTAGGCCTGGGAGTAAAAAAACAACACAAAAACGGTGTCGTCTGCCAGCGCTTCCGATCAAAGTGTTGATCAACCTGGAAAAGATTATGATAGTCAGTTGAATGAAAATGAAATTTATAGTTCACCAAAATGTGGTCATATTTTTGTTACAAGAGAAAATCCTCCTTATAAATAAGAGCACATTTTGATGAACTATAAATTTCATTTTTATGAAAAATATGTAGGCCTCAAACCAAAATCATATTGTCACACAAGATATTAAGAAGTTTGATCATTTGAAAGTACAAAGTTTGATTAACGTGTCATATTTTTGTGACAAGAGAAAATGTTCTCTATAAATGCCTCAAAAACACCAAATAAGGCCAGGGAGAACATTTTGATGAACCATAAATTCATTTTTACAGTCAGCTGATCATCACACGTTTTTTCCATGCTGATACTTCTGTATATATTCTTCAAGAAAAATATGAACTTGCAGGTTATTGATTGAAAACAGCAATCAGCTTTTAATTAGTGCCGTCACATGCAGACAAAGGAGTTTTTCCCATGTAAACATCACATATCCTTTATTCATTCGAGTTTCACACCAAAGACTACCCACCCCTCTGTCGACATCAACTGACGGAGCCAGTTCCGAACGACTCTCCTCCAAGGGAGGCCAAATTGGGGCATACCATGTCATGAATAATCTTGCAAACAAAGCGTTCACAACGAAACTTCGTAACTCGATTGAGTGCTGATTCGCATAGCTTTTCTTTAATCTGCTATTTGGAGGTGAAATTAATGATGGCGCAAACGATTCAAGGTTGTTTTTGTTTTCGGGTGAGTATAAGCCATCATTGATATTTCAGTGTTCAATCTGTTATGCCAATATGATCAGTTCGACCATATCGCTGTCATCCCCGCCCCCTACCCCAACCCGCATTTTGAACGCCAACTGTTCACTTAGGAGATGGTGATATGTACAATGTAAAACGAAATATCCAGCTGGGACCCTATTTTTGGCAAACAAGTTAGCATGTTGACGATTACATTTGTATTTACCTTAGCCAAAGATCAACGTTAAAAGGAGACAGGATCGGAAATGGCGGTAGTGGGTCGAAACTGATACCGCTCATTAAGAAATGTAACCATATTCTCCACGTTTAAGTACATCGTCAGCTAAATTACTTTGTTAAGAAATTCTATAGACAAATGCACTACGATCCTGATAATGATTTTGCCAATCAAACCGTTCCCTTTTGAAACAGATGAATCGGAACTGGAACCTCGTCCATACTGCAGCTGATATATTAGAGTAGTAAGAAAAGGCTAAAATCACCCATATTTGTGGGGCGCCTTTCGGTGGGATGCTTGTCGCATATGCCTGGGTGACGCATGCGCTTGGATCTCTACTGGTTGTCATGTGAATTCCGGTGTCGAAAATGGACCTAGAAGATCGCACTGTGTGGGCCGATGCGCACGCATAGTATGGAGTGCCCATGCGCTCCAAGTGTGGAGCATGATACGGAAAACCATGGGGGTGCGAGAGAGATAGGGGTTCACTAAACGAGATCTAAACGTTAATAATATTAAAGCCTTAACATTGAGTTAAAAAAATGTTTCGAATCCTACGATAATTCGGACTTGATGCCGGAGCTGTATGCATTTCCAAAAAACAAAATCCTGGATTAACGCATTGACGTTATCCGATCTGGGGTTGTATATTGGTGTATGCCCACTGTAAAGTTTGTGAATCCTCCCCTTCAGCCTCGATATCGTCCGCATGTATTTCAATATCCCCATAGACAAGGCGGTCCAAAATGCCGGATCCACTTCTTCGACGGGTCTGTCGTCCTCAATCGAGCGCTTGCTATGCTGAGAGGGACAGACAGTGTCCGCAGTAGTATAGTGATCGTAAATTGAGGCCCATTTTCGCAGCACCCCCTGGAGGCAGAAACCCGCACTAATGAGAAGACAACTCCGGCTGTTACTTCCGGTTCCGGTCATCTTTGACAAAAGGTCCCGACTACCAAACTTTCTGCGCTATCTCCGGAACGACAAAAAATGAGAGCGGACACTGCTGGACTTTATATTTTATCATATTGGAGTCATTTTGAGCCTATTTGCATAACCCTCCGAGGAGAGGAAAATCCCTAAATTCAAGACGGCGGTCACATGGGGTACCAGAAAAGTGATGTTTTCGTCATTTTTTTTTAAATCTGTTTTGCTCTTCCGCGATGAAAAGTGAGCAAATGCTATTTTATTTCGCATCAAATTAATATTTACTAATTTATCATACACAGTTTGCGGAAAAATTGCATGAATAAAAAAATCGAAAAATCGACAAAAAATGCCGTTTCTGAATATGACGTCAATGTGACGTCATCAAGGTGGCCATATTGGATTTTTTTCACATTTTCTGGTAGAGCTTGACCAAAGGGTATAGTGTGGAAAGTTTCAACCCCATAGCTTAAGGAGTAAGAAAAATAATTAGGGGAGGGGGGTCATTTCGGCCCCCCAGGTCTGGACAGGTCCTAAAAACCCAGACAGGGTTAACAAAGTAATTTAGCTGACGATGTACTTAAACGTGGAGAGTATAATTACATCTCTTAATGACCAGTATCAGTTTCGACACACCTTCGCCAGTTTCGATCCAGCCTCCAGCTGACGCTGATCTGTGACCTAGCTATACTCAAATGTAACCGTCACCATGATAGCTTTTTCCAAAAATAAAGGGTCCCAGCTGGATATTTTGTTTTACATGTGCCCATTTCCTAACTGAACAGTTGGCGTTCGAAATGCGGTTTGGGGTAGGGGCCGGGGATTACAGCGATATGGTCGAGCTGATTATATTGGCAAGACAGATTGGACACTGAAATATCAATGATGGCTTATACTCGCCAGAAAACAAAAACAACGTTGAATCGTTTGTACCGTCATTAATTTTACCTCTAAATAGCAGATTAAAGAAAAGCTATGCGAATCAGCACACCATCGAGTTACGAAGTTTCGTTGTGAACGCTTTGTTTGCAAGACCTTATTCATGACCTGGCATGACGCAATTTGTTTCGGAACTGCTCCGTCAGTTGATGTCGACAATGGGGTCGGTAGTCTCTAGTGTGAAACTCGAATGAATAAAGGATATGTGATGTTTACATGGGAAAAACTCCTTTGTCTGCATGTGACGGCAGTAATGAATAGCTGATTTCTGTTTTCAATCAATAACCTGCAAGTTCATATTTTTCTTTTGCCTGGAAAAAAAGTGTGATGGTCAGCTGATTATAACGAGAGATCCTGAAGAATCTTGGCGCCCACCATTGTGCGATAATTGTAAGAGGATCTTTTTGTCCATTGTTACTAAGAACAAAGGATTGGTTTGTAATTTTGTTTACAGAATTACGAATATGAGCTAAAAATGATCGAAATGGGGACACTGGAAAACACCATGATATTATCTTTATAAGTTTCGGGAGTTTCAAGATTTCTAGAAACTGTACTTGGTGTCGGTTGGTATAGTATAAGTGAAATGAGCAAAGTTAGTCTGAAAGTGAATGTCCGGAGGATCCTTCGTCTTCGTTTTGTAGTATTTTTTTTTTTTTTGCACGTCATCATTGGTTACTGGAAGCGAAGACAAATCTTTTAAGATACCATGCTCGAAAATAGTAAGACGGTACAAAACTTAATACTGAAGTGATCCGGTCCATGCAGTAATGTTGAAACTTTGAAAGTGTCTGAATCCTGATTATCTACTATGCATCGAAACACGTAGTAGTCTACAGTTGTCCAGTTGTGACGTTGAGTCACAAGAGTGAAGTCAATTCGTGTAGACAATCCGTCGGCAGACGAAACGGTGGGGCAGTTCACTTGCAACGGCATGGACTAAAGTAAACTAAAATTTGAAGAAATACATTTTAATTCGGAATCATTTGAGCTCCTTGATATAGAAGGTGAAAGTATGGATATTCTCTATAGTCAATACATAGAATACGCCCCAATGTTTGATCGGCCGACTCTTGTGCTGCAACGGCTCAACTCGGGAAACCGTATTAATTTGAATCGTCACTTGATTTTCGAATCGGACCAAAAAAGTGTCTTGCAAAACTGGACGACAGAGGAGCCTGTGTACCAAATTTGAGAAAGATCCATGCAGCACTTCCTAAGAAATCACGATAACAAAGTTTCATGGGGAAATCCAAGATGGCTACCTGGTGGATTTTCGAATCGGACCAGAAAAAGTATCTTGCACAACTAGACCACAAGGCGAACCTGTGTACGAAATTTTACAAAGATCCATGCAGTAGTTACTGAGAATTCACGATAACAAAATTTCCTTGGGAAATTCAAAATGGCCGCCTGTTGGCCATATTGGATTTTCGAATCGGACCAGAAAAAGTATTTTGCACAACTAGACTCCAAGGGGAACTTGTGTACCAAATTTGAGAAAGATCCATGCAGTAGTTCCTGAGAAATCGCAATAACAAAGTTTCATGGGGAAATCCAAGATGGCTGCCAGGTGGCCATACTGGATTTCCGAATCGGCCCAAAAAAGGTATCTTGCACAACTAGACCCCAAGGAAAACTTGTGTACCAAATTTGAGAAAGATCCATACAGTAGTTTCTGAGAAATCGCGATAACAAGGTTTCATGGGGAAATCCAAGATGGCCGCCTTGTAGCCATATTGGATTTTCGAATCGGACCAGAAAAGGCATCTTACACAACCAGACCCCAAGGGGAACCTGTGTTCCAAATTTGAGAAAGATCCATGAAGTAGTTCCTGAGAAATCGCGATAACAACAATTGTTTACGGATGGACTGACGACGGACAGACTGACGACGGACAGACTGAGGACGGACGGACGACGGACTGACGGACGACAAGCAATTTGAATGAATTTATGGTTCATCAAAATGTTCTCTCTGGCCTTATTTGGTGTTTTTGAGGCATTTATAGAGAACATTTTCTCTTGTCACAAAAATATGACACTTTAATCAAACTTGGTACTTTCAAAACATCAAACTTCTTAATAACTCTTTCAACAATATGATTTTGGTTTGAGGCTTACATATTTTTCATAAAAATGAAATTGATAGTTCATCGAAATGTGCTCCTATTTATACGGAGGATTTTCTCTTGTAACAAAAATATGACTACATTTTGATGAACTATAAATTTCATTTTTATGCAACTGACCATCATAATCATTCATAATTTGATCGGAAGCGCTAGCAGACGTTTTTTTTGTGTGTTTTTTTTTCATGACTACAGGCCGTGGTGTTTGTACGCACATCGATGTATTCGTATGGGGTGGCTCTTTCAAAGATTTCTCCTAACAAAACCAATGAATGCATAATATAAATAGACCTAACCATGATTGGAAGGAAGATCAACTGGTTCGACTGCACCAAATGTTTTAAGATTTCGCGTTATCTTGGTTGTCACAAGGAGGGATGTTTCGGGAAGCTGGTCGGACACTAGATCGGAACTGGCGACGTGACTGTATTTAAACATTTGTACAACTCAATCATTTCCATAATAACCTGGATCTTTAATTCGACTGAAGCGACAAATTTCTTGTTCCCTTCAAATTAATTGGAGATTATTGCTTTGGTCGACGAAAAGCCTTATTTTAATATATTTGGGAAACAACGTTAGATTGAATGTCAAAATGCTCTGAATGCTCACATTGTGTAAATTCCTGCATCGCAATGGCTCGTCTTCAAAACAGTGGACACGTTTTTTACCATACCACATTCATATACACAGTTAACAGTAATGTCTGTCCACATCTAGATCTAATTCAATATAGTTTTACCATTCCTCCGACGAAACTGTTCAGATGAACATAGCATGTCAAGAATGGTCCGAGAGAATCTAGAGTACTATCATGGTTCGGGTTTTCTTTCCAAAAAAGAAGATAAGATAGACTGTATTTCATATTTAGAATAAACCTATATGTTCCTATTGTACAGGTAACTTCGCATCTTCGCATCTTCGCGCTTCGCATCTTCGCATCGCATCTTCGCATCGCAACTTCGCATCTTCGCATCGTATCTTCGCGCTTCGCATCTTCGCATCGTAACTTCGCATCGTAACTTCGCATCGTAACTTCACATTTTCGTGCTTCGCATCTTCGCATCTTCACTTCGCATCTTCGCATCGTATCTTCGCATCTTCGCATCGTAACTTCGCATCGTAACTTCGCATCTTCGCGCTTCGCATCTTCGCATCGTAACTTCGCGTCTTCGCGCTTCGCATCTTCGCATCGTATCTTCGCATCGTAACTTCGCATCGTACCTTCGCGCATCGCATCGTAACTTCGCCTTTTTCCATCATCGCATCTTCGCATCGTAACTTCGCGCATCGCATCGTAACTTCGCATCTTCGCCTTTTTCCATCATCGCATCTTCGCATCGTAACTTCGCGCTTCGCATCGTATCTTCGCATCGTACCTTCGCGCATCGCATCGTAACTTCGCATCATGCCAAACACGCGATGGCCCTTCTCGGCCATCATAGATTTCGATGTATACTATAAATCCCCCTTAACTTCTGGGTAAATGTTTACGTTATGACATAGAGCAATAGAGAGTAAAAACCAGGGTCCTGGTGATGGGACTCTTCCCCAGAGGTGGTTGCATCATATAAACGTGATATAATATGTTAAGTAATCGACATAGCTGGACCTCAGTTGGAACTCCCATCTGCCTTAGTTCAATCTTGAACGTGGCTCGCATGGGCTTACTCATGAGTAAGCCCATGCGAGCGACGTTCAAGCTTATTGAGGGTGCATTTTCCAACACCATGTTTGTGTGATACTTTTTACCGACATTTTGACGACCGACCACACTATATTAGTGTTGCTGTTGCAGGAACAATCACAAGTAAAACACAATTCGGCCTACAGTGTGGAGTAAGCAACGTTATTCACATCATGTCATGATCATGCATGTTCGAAAATGTCGTTGTTGTCAAAACAGAGTTTCACTTTTGAGTTTTGCCGCCTCCGTTTGGGAAATAGTCTCAAGCCGGAGATCATCAACTTTGTCGATGGTAGACCAACACCACACCACTAGGCCTACTACATGTCACTTCAAGCTGAATAACTAAGCTGTCACATACTCTAACGATAGAGACCGTGGAGTGTATATTCCAAAAGATATTTGTTTGTTACAAAATATACTCTCGAACCGGAAGTAGATTCATATGCATGTGAGCGAGCTCGTTGAGCAGACGCAAATCGCGAAATTTCAGCAGACGTGGATAATTTTCGATTTCATGTATGAGAAACAACAGCATTGAAAATGTCGTGGCACAGATGGATTCATAGTCAACTAGGCCTAATTCTTGTAATGATATTTATTCTGTGTGTGACTGTTCAAACGGATGAT
The DNA here is from genome assembly GCA_036873755.1 of Hanleya hanleyi. NCBI lineage: Eukaryota > Metazoa > Mollusca > Polyplacophora > Lepidopleurida > Hanleyidae > Hanleya > Hanleya hanleyi. Next base: position 101,212 of record JAVTVY010032695.1, read on the forward strand.
CCGCCAAAGAATGTCCCTGTCAATGCAGCAGCAGTGCCCGATGGCGATCATGCCAAAACAGTTGGGGTTGCAACAAATTGTACAGACAACAACAGAAACAATACAGACAATAAAACAGACTGTGTTCCAAAGAAAGATACAGTCACTACATATACTTATGTGAAAGGCGTAATTTATGAGAATAAGGAAATGCTATTGAGAACATTTTATGTCCTGCTTGGTCTGACTACATTGGTGGTTTTATACTTTGTGATAAAAGCTGTCCGGTAAGTATGAACATATCCACAGTGGATGCACTGTAGCATTATGCAGGAGTCATATAATATGCCTAGCCCATGGGCAATTTTTTTTCTTCTTTCAAATCAGATGCTCGAAGGGCAAGCTGAACATTCTAATTATTTTTACCCTTGAGATAATCTGAGAGATCCTTGTGTCCAGAATGGGTGATGTCAAGATTCATAACTTTTTGGGGAGAAATCTAGAGGTTATTACAGGGATTCCGCCAGAAAAAAAAATCTGGGTCCGCAAATACGAGGGAGCGAAGCGACCAAGTCTGAGGGAGTGTAGCGACCGAAGGGGGGGAGAGTCCGAGAGGGGGGTTTCCCCCCTCGCGGCGGCAGAAGATTTTTGATAATTGCCGTTTAAATTGATGGCCTGAGAGAGCGTCTATAGATCGATTTTATAATAAAGATTAACAGCAGAAACGTCTGTTTAAAGTCTATTTACACTCTTTGCTATGTATGTATTACCGTGATAATTTGAACTTGGAAGCAGAAATCTTCTGGGACGGTCGCTAACCGAGTTGATACGCGGACGTGGTGGAGAGCACATGAACAGATTTTGATAGTGAGAGACAGAACAAATTTCAGCGAAGTCAACACGATTATTTCAGTTGCCCACTATCTCAAAAATAAAAACACTTTTGTCATCAAACTATATATTTTTGTAAAGAGAATCTCTTCAGCTATTCCGGAACGTTTAGATTGTCAGAATCGAACCAGTATGACGCGAGCTATGATCAAATAACCGGCCGAGTTTCCGTTTCTTCAGTCGAATTCAAAACATTTCAGTCGAATACGCCGACCCTGAAAAACACCATGGTAAACAAAATTATGCCCTCAGATGATCTAATAATATACCCGAATGGTGACAGTTGTTAACTTGACCTTCCAGAGCTTCTACTTTCATTTCCGTGGCCTGCGCTGGAAGAGCACTAAACACAAGAAATCTGGCTGGATGGACAGACTGTAGTCGCACACTGTTAGCTGAAAATGGAGTGCTATCATACCTCGTGAAGCGGGAAATTTTCCACGTGCTTCAGAGAACCGTCAGGTCATTGTCCTAATTCCGGCAATTGCCGTCTTTTCAAATGTGAATTTCCACATGTGTTTTCATTGATATTCACGAAGGGAAAACTTGGAGGGATATAAAGTAACATTTTAAACCTAACCTTTAGCTACCATTTTACTTCTTAATAAGCAGACCAAAAGGGGGATTTTTATTTCATTCAGTGGGGGGAATGGGTCCGTTGACGGACCCAAATAGACCCTAGCGGAATCCCTGTATTACCAACTTAAAATACAGACCGTATTTTTTTGACATTGCTTCCATTAAAGTTGAATATTTCCATTGGGTTTAAAGCTCAAAATTTGAATGTTTAAATTAAATTGAATGGTTGGTTTGCACTACACTTGTCCCTCACTATACCACGACCCTTTATAGCGCGCGTTTCAGTTTAACACGGTACTAAATGTGTCCCCCGATTTTTTTGCCTAATTTGCACTCCTAAAAAAAAAAAAAAAAAAACTTTTGCACTCTTGTTGGTGAAAAAATACATGGGAAGGTTTTTTGTTCACAAATAATAATGAATGAATGCAAAGTTTTACCTTTAAATAAAGTTGAATGAATGGCTGAGTGGCTTAACTGTTACGCTGCTGACTTCTTCTTTATGGTGCACTGCAAAAGTTCCCATTTTTACGATGTATTACACGATTAGACCCGGGTTTTATGAGCGAAAATATCATTCATAGATGTGTGCCAAGATTTGCCTCACGTAGCAGCTGGTCCATAATGGTTCGGTCAACGTTTATTTGATTTCATTTTATGCCGAAATATATAAAATTGTCAGCGTAAATAAAATTTATTGGAAGAGACTGCAGTATTTTTGGTATAATTGCGGTCGGAAATGGCGAATTATGAGGAATTACAGCGGAAAATCTTGGTTTTTCAGCTGCCTTTCTCCCGGGTCTTTTCCAACTTTTCGTCCGCCATTTGTAGCGTGTGACGTCTCATTGGAAAGGGAATTCCTTATAGTTTCTGATTAGAGCCTTGAATTCGTCCGATGGCCAATCAAACAGACGATAACATCGAAAATAGGCAAGAGGTCTTTCCCCGTTTCTCTTGGTAACGCTACCAGACGACCGAGATATCGGTTCCTTGATTGGATAAGCGTGGTCGTGTGACCTAACATCGAAGCGATCATTGGCCAGAGACTTTTAACTGGGTCAAGCCGATCTAGAGAAGACGCCATTTTTCTGTAATCGCCAAGAATTACGTGACGTTCAGGTCGACAGAAATGTAAAAATAAACTTCGTTGCGATGATTTCATGGTAATCCACACTATGGAAATATAAAATGAGCTTCTGTACTTCAACTATACCAAAGAATCATATATTTTGTAAGGGTTTTCTGTAAGTATTTTATATTTTCTGAGCGGTTTCTTGACAATGTTTTATGGAAAATCGCGGTATTTTTAATTATTTTTTATTTTTATTTCTTCCTCCCGACTTCGTTATTCCGAGACAGAATATGAAGTTTACATCCAGGAAATCAAGACAGACTTAGCTAACAATATATGTATGGTTTGTATTAGGTTTCATGCATGGTAAATTTGAAAATAGCGATTTTAGACAATGGTACGCGAAGACCGACAAGTTCAGGGCCACGCTCCCGGGCCCGCCGCAGTCTACACTGCGGCCACAATGCCGGGCCCGCCGCAGCATAACAGTTAAATATAACAATGATGTTTGTGGTGATTTTAAAAATATTGTATTGTAAAAATAATTTCCCGTAAAGATTGTTTACGGGCGACTGGCGCACGTGGTGCTGATAAATTGTATACTGTGAGCGCTTGGCCTTGAATAAAAGACTAACTTGTTGTCCTGGCTGGAATCCTTGAGGCTTATAACACGTTTAATTATCATCTCTGTGTTAATTACTCGGATTATGAACACAGAAAATGAGTCCAGCTGTTCGCGGGAAAAGGAAGTGGCATCTTGAACTCCGCGCACTTTGACCCTGCAGAGCGAGGCCCTGATAAAGCAAGCTGCATTTCGCACCTCAATAATCCCCTATTGTTTTACGTTATTTTGTATCGCGGTACATGTTCTAACATGTCTCTTCAAAAATCTTTATATACAATAAAAATTTAATCAGAAATCAATCAGTATCTTTACGATGTCAGCCAATGTAAGAAAACGAAAAGCATTCTCTGTTCAAGAAAAGTTGTCCGCTATAGACCGCGTTAAGACTGGTTGCCCCACTTTAACATACACATGGCCCAGTTTCCACGTGGCCTAGTTTCCACGTGACTGTTACCTTGGACTGACAGCTGACACGAGGTCAGGCCGCCATCTTTGTTATAACGACTCTTCCTGGTGTTTCATTCAGCAGTGCGCGGCATTGACGTCGCATGGGATTTGAATGTGGAATAACATCGTTAGTCCGAATTAATATCCAGCTAAATAAACTAACTGCAAACTAGCTATGAATCTTAGCTAACTGCAAGCTGGGATCTTCGAAATCTGACATTTAACTGTTTTGGTACATTCAAAGTTTTTATGTGAATTATCGGACTTCGCGACCCCTCCAGCGGGAGATTGACATTCTGCCGATTTTACTGGCATGTCTGAGCGATATCAACAAAGAAATAAACAAACAACTTTGTGAGTAAAATAAATAAATATTATTACTACGTTGACTATTTCATTTGTATGGTCCTCACACGTCAACCAGTTCATTGTGTACCTGTCAAGACTCGAGCTATTGTTCATAAATAAACAACTCCATTATATCCGCTTGTAACGCTGAGCTGTGGAACTCGCAGCGGCGGGAGATTGACAACTTGACCATTTAACAAAGGATTCATTTTAGCGCGGTTCACGTATAGTGCGGTTGATGTTTTGTCTCCCAGTCGGCGCACTATATTGAGGGACAAGTGTACATGTATAATCCAAGTTAATCCTCACACAATAGGCTTGCCCCGATAACAATGACAGAGGCATTGACACATGGATCACTGTGCGAGTTCCAGTTCATTCTCCTGGTCTCCCATCTACATGTATATCTTGTCAATTAAAAATATATCCAAGGTTAACAAAGTGATAGCAAAGAGCCCCGATTGATGAACCAGAACTCATACAGTCAGCCATGTGTCAGTGCACTGCCTGGTGCTGTTGGGGCAAGAGAGTACCCACTTGTCTAAGGATTAACTCATATTAAGTTCACTGTTGAATTACCTGAATCCATATCTTTCAAATCATTGCTGTAGTTGCGATGTTAAGAAAAACTAAGGGTAGGCCTACTTTCCAGGCCTCACAATCACAGCATGGTCGGCTCTGACGGGGGCCAGTGATTGAAACGGCGAAGCCAGCGTGAGAGTCCTATCATCAGTGTGGCGTGATTAGCTGATTAAGAACATCATCTCTGTTTTACTGGACAGTGGCTTTTTCCCGAAAGATAAATCCAGCAAAAATGCTTTAGAGTGAAAACCGTGAAAGATAATTCTCAGGAATAATAAAGCATTTACAGTGTTACTACAAAGTAACATTGCACCTGTGCAAGTTGGGAAGTAGCCTACATGTAGCAGATTGATATCCAGGGCTTGCTTTTCCACCAGAATCTGATTCCTATCACCACCCACAAAATAATTCATGAGAATCCAAGAGATTCCCATAAAATTGTAGCAATCTGTACATAGAAATGATGGCTGTGGATTCCTATGTATTCAGACTGCAACTGCAAGAATCTCCTATAAATTTTGACAAAAAGCAAGGCCTGATATCTAACACTCGGGTTCCTTGAGAAGCTCAGTAAGTTATTTCATATACATGTACATGTAGTTCATGTACTTGGGCATCCTCGCTACCAGGCCTTACCTTTCTCATCTGCTGTTGGGAGCCTGATAAATGGCCGCATACTGTATTAGCCAATAAAGTGGCTTGCTTTACCCAGTTCAAAGCAGAGGTCACATGGCCGGGGTTAGGCGCGGACATCAGTCTACTGTACCAGTGCGTGTCACTTGAAGTGCGTGTGTCACAAGACCACTCCATATTTGGCGGTTTAAATGAAGGCCAGCTCGTCTCATGAATATGTAATGTTTTGGTACAGGCTCTCCACAGAAACGGTTTCTTTGAACTTGGTATCCTTCATGCCCTTGGGAGAGCAGTCACTCGGGTTTGTAAAATCTGCAAAAACTGTACTTTCCTGGATTCTGCATTGCGAGGGTGGTAACTATATTGTAATCTGATGACCGTTTGTCTTCCAATTTTCTTCACAATAAGCCAATTGATGAATATGCTGGATTTCGGTCGATACTTCATGTAGGGAGCTATTGTCTGGGTCTTTGTGTCGCTGAAAAGGCACAAGTTTATACACATTGTTGTCCCCAGACTTGGTTATTGTATGCATTGTCTCATGATTCTTACATGGAGTATGAACCTGGACTTCCATTTGACAATTTGAATCAGCCAATCAAATGTTTTAAAACTAGAAGGCATGATGCACTGTTGTTTCTGTAAAAGTTCATTTCACTTTCAAACACATTTCAATTTTCCAATACATGCATCTTCTAGCCCGAAAACATCGGCTAAGGGGTCTATTTATTTTGGTTGTTGTTGCTGAATCGGACCCCTTAGCCCGAATCACTGATAGGGCCCGATATGGAAAGACATCAGTCGCTCGAGATCTTTAACTGCACACGGCGTGGGGAATTGAGACAGAGGCACGGAAAGCATTTATCAAATAAATAATATGATTTGGCATCTCCAGCACTACATGTATGACAACCACCTAATAACTTCTTTAATTAGATGGAATCTGCCTTCAAACACGGATTTTGTCAACAAAACTGTTGTGTTTTTCCCCCGGCCTCTTTCTCCAGTTGACAGGGACATGTACACAGAATGTGGTTGACCTTTTTGGTCATGGCACCAGAAATCGATCCTTGCAGGTTATAAACCAATAGTGACGTGTGTTTATTCACGTGATCAGAAAAGTCACAAGATAAAAATACTGTAGGTCATATTCTTAGAACATGTCAGAAACGCGCCAAAACGGGAAAATCAGTCAATGTTTTTCCCACACATTTGATCACATTTTGTCAGCATCAAAACAGTCATGAAAGACGGTACATGGTCAAAGAATCTCAGGTCGGTCAAACTGTATCAAATTGGCATATTTTTTCTCTCCCGTTTCGTTATTTCGGATCGCCAGATTTTATCGCGAAAATTTAAGCTACGTCCGCTCTGAGCTGTGATAGGAAAGCCATGCCCCCTTACCCTTTTTTTCACCTATCACAGCTAGAGTTTCTGAGTTAATGCATCTTCAAGCACAAGCCAATTTTTCCATTCACACTTTGAAGTACCCGGTAGCCATATTGATTGGACCACTTAAAGCATTTAAAACCTGAGGTGTAAATTTCATCTACAAACAAGAGACTAGCTAATCAGAACCTACCTAATGACTGTGTGTACGGTGACGTATTGTCTCAATATGATTACATCATTCCTCCTAATATGGTATGACCAGATACATAGTACAGCCAGTCAATAACCCCAAATTCAAATGGATTCAAAGTCATTGCCGTTTCGTGTCTATTTACGGTCATCACGCTAATATTTCAATCACCAGAAGTGAAATTTTGATCATAAAATCTGGGGGTGATCAAGTTTATTAGAACAGGAATTTAACAAAATGATTCAAAATCATGCATATAATCCATCATTGCTTCATTATTTCAATGGTTTTAGTAAGTATGTGATCAATTTTATTAGAACCACTGATTGAATTTTGTCCCCAAAATTGAAGGTGATAGAATTTTAATCTACATGAAAGGGAGATTGAATTATTATAGGGATTACCATATAAATTCTTCTAAACAGAACCTGTGGGCTGATACATGAGGCGAATTCGGAGTGTGAGTGGAGAAGTAGGCTTGTGTTTGAAGATGAGTACATGTGTGATCAATAACACTCTTAGAAAATGATAACTGCCACCGCCATTTCAATTTTTTGCAACTGCACAGTGTTTGCGCAGGTTTTCGTAAACTTCCTGTCCAGGGGTCGAAATTTACACCTGTCTACCTGTCACTGACAGGTAATTTTTTAAAGAGACCGGTAGAGAAATAAATTACCGGTCTCCAGTGACAGGTAGCCAATAATTTTTTATTGATTTTTTTTCAGTGTTCTCTGACAAAATTCATTCAAAACAGCTGCTAATTAGAGCATGGAAACAAGGTGTCATTAATTTATTGATAGCTTGCAACATGTAGCTTTGTCATTAATCTTGAATTACATACTTGACAATTCCAACAGCCGCACGTTCAGGTTAACTCTTAAAGGTGACAGGTTGATTTCTTGGTCAACTGTCTCGTGTGACAGGTAAATTATTTGAAACATTTCAACCCCTGCTGTCTGTACCAAATCTGAAGGTTTTAGCATTGGACAGATAGGGTGAGAGTTGGAAAACAGCAGAATCGCCAAAATATCTCCTGGACTATCGCCAGGTGGACTAAAAAACGGCTCCAGAAATACATGTACCCTGTACCTGAACAAAATTTTAGTTCCACAGAAAAAGTACTTTTTCCATGATTTGACCCATTTTCAACCTGGGCAGCATGCCCACTTGTTGGTACAAGTGACGCTTCGTGACGTTGCCTTGGGCACATGCCCAGTTATCTCAGATTGGTAATGGCTATCTGTTTGTATTTATCATGAAAGTGGTGGAGATCATTCTCGGTCTAAACCCTATGCCTTTTTAACGGGAACCCAAACACCTGTCAATTGAAACAGATTTTCCAAAAAATTTCAAGTTGGAAGTTTTCTGTCATGTCTGTGGGAAACAGGTTTGAGTACATGTATAACTTGGCAAAACTACATGTGTTGTCTTGTTTATTCATCAGCCTTTATATTTAGTAGTTTAGGCCGTATAGTTTTGGAAATATCAGGAAATATATGTAATCACGATTGCTTCAGGTGAGCAAAATACAGGGAAGAAAATTAGGAGTTTGATTTGTATTTTAGCCTCAAAACTCCAATGTTGAGGCCTATTCTTTTTCAAAATGCTTTATCAAGTTATTATTACCAGTCACTGTAGCTCGAAAAATGTTAATGTGACATTTAGTGAATGTTGCAACATTTTCTCAACTTTGTCTACACCAGTTAAATGTTCTACACTGTTTGTACATTGTAAAAGTTGTTGCGCATGTATTCAGTCTGAAATATGCTTTAATAACATGCTGACCTATGCCCTCATATAATTATATGAATAAAATGGGTCAATTGTGGATGTACATGTAGATCATGCAGGTTTGATAATGTTAACATGCTGGTAAATGCTACATTGATCTTAAATATTCCAGCAAGGCTAACCGTGTAATGCAATATCCTTTCCCTTTTTAATGCCTTTAAGTATTGATTTTTCACCTGTCGGCTGCCAGCCTGCAGATATTAAATGAGCAGTGTAACAGACTGTACATGTACATTCTGTATTTGACAGTGCAGTAAAATTTATCACCATTGTGTGTCTAATACATATAATATATGTAATCATGTACATACATGTAGCATATACTTTCAAAATGCAGTATATTGCGAGTACATATTGTGTTGAAAAAGGTAATAAGATGCATTGTAGTTACGTTTATGATATAGTGTAGCACCCACCCGATTGAAGTGGTCCTTTATATACCACTCTAAAATTTATTTGATCCATGATCGATATACATTCTTGATATTTACAATGATATATAGTTATTTGTGATGGGAATATCATTACACCAGGTGATTGTTTATGAATCTCATAAAACTTGTAGTTTTGTGAGATGACTCACCCTATCATGTCAATGGCATTGGTGTGTAAGCATGGCAAGGGAGAATTGTCTGATGGTCTGCGGGAACAGGTTGCACAACATGCTCGGCCCAGAGTAAAACCAAACCATACAACATTTAAGTTTTAAAGCAGCTTCAGGACATTCTTTGCTAGCTGTCAGAACTTGAGTACCAATATAAGGAACACATTTTCTCATCCTGCCTCGCCTCATCTTCCTACACAAGCCCACTTCTCTGTTCAAACTTCGAATTAGCTTTGATACATATCTGTCCTCCGCATTTATTTATTATAGACACAAAAGATCATTGACCACGAATCCATTTGAATTTTGAAATTTGTTGCATGAGTTGGTTTATATTGACTGCCCCACGTATCTGGCCACACCTATTGCCATATTAGGAGGAATGATGGGCGTCAGCTGGATTTCTTGAGAGGTGGTCATTTATTAGAGAGTCCACTACTGTGCTGTACAACATAGGTCAACAGCTTGCCATTGGGTGCCGAGAGGGGGTTGTAATTTGCACCAAATGACCCCCTCCCTCAACCGAAGATAATATGTCCCCCTACACGCAGTCATTGGGTTGGTTCTGATTGGTTCATCTCTAGTGTGTAGATTAAATTTACACCTCGGCTTTAGGTGATCGATCTATCAAGGCTAGTTTGAAATGTGAATGAGGAAATCAGCTTGTGCTTGAAGATTGCCCAGTCTAAACATTTTCATTACCTTGTCATGTTTATCAAGTATTGTAATGGAGAATCCTGGATAATGGACAGCCACTTTCCATCAGCATGTGCAATCAGCAGTCTCTGAAATCTCAGGTGAACAGGTGCAGCCTCATCCCCTCAGCCATTCTACCATTGTCAGAGTTTGTAAACTGTCTGTAACACCCTCTGACTGCATTTGGTTGAAATACTCTATGTGCATGCATATTCAGTCTATAACGATTTGATCGACATCAGAAGTGTGGGAGAGGATGGTAAAGGCATCCAGTATATCTTACAGAAGAATTAACATATTTGATTCCCAACTAATTGACCATACTGACAAGAGTACAGCATTTTGTATTACCTGTGATATACTGGGCCCACTCTGCTCCATTTAGTAATGGACAATGCCGATTGGCCGAGAGTCTTGTGCACAAAATCTGTGTGCCGCGGTTTTAACCACAAAGCAATCAGAGGGTAAATCTGACAGTAGGAGACTAATCTGAGAATGCCTGTGTGTCAGATATCAATAATGTTGACCATATCCTTACATCCTATTGATATATGTGACCATGCATGGAAATAAATTTTGATTGTATCATGAATGACATTCTAAATGTCATTTTGAATGTTGTAGGCTTCGAGGAAATAGGAGCAAGTCAAAGAAGTATGGGTTAATAACTATGCCAGGTTCAGACCTGGAGATGCAACCTTTGGACCAAGATGATGATGATGATGATATGACTCTATTTGAAGCAAATAGCAAGTTGAAATAACAACCCTGGGTACTATTTTGAATGGAGTTCAAGGAGGTAACATAGGTAAGCATGAGTTTTGATATTTCAGATGTAAGCATCCTCCATATTTATTTGTAGTATGTTCAGTAGATATAAATATTATAAGATCTGATTTTTTTTTCCACACATGTTGGAGAATAGAACCGGGGTATAATATTTTGAGGTTTAACCCATTTTGATAATGTTCAACCACATATTATATATAAAAAGAGTAGTTATGGTATCATGAAAAACTCCCTTACAGTGGTACAGTTAGTTAAGCAAAACATTCATCTTTAACATGTTAATTCTGCACAAAAAGCTGTTTCATATAGACAAAATACCAAGTTTAATATTGTCAAAACTAACAAAACACAGTGTTGATGGACTTTGAAATTGGGCTTTCGTCTGCATTCGGCTTTTTCATATTTGGCTCATTTTAGGCCCCATAACAAAAATGCTATGTTTCCCATCCCCGCCCACCCCCATTTTTCCGCCCGCCCCGATTTATTTTTTATTTTTTCTCACCTGCCTTGTTGGTGTTTCTTTTGGTATGAAAATGAGGCTGAACTGACTCTGGTTTGCACCAGCGACTGTTGTGGTGCACTAGTACAAATGCTTGTTGTTGCGCGCTACAGCTGTTGTGGAGCAAGTTCGTGTGTGTGATCGTAATACCCACATCGCCAGTATGGTATTTGTTGTAGATGTAAAAAATTCTTGTTATCGCAATTTCTCAGGAACTACTGCATGGATCTTTCTCAGATTTGGTACACAGGTTCCCCTTGGTGTCTAGTTGTGCAAGATTTTCTGGTCCGATTCGAAAATCCAATATGGTCACAAGGTGGCCATCTTGGATTTCCTCATGAAACTTTATCGTGATATCTCAGGGAGTACTGCATGGATCTTTCTCAAATTTGGTACACAGGTTCCCCTTGGGGTCTAGTTGGGCAAGATACCTTTTCTGGTCCGATTCGAAAATCCAGTATGGCCACCAGGATTATCGTCATTTCTCAGGAAGTACTCCATGGATCTTTCTCAAAGTTGGTACACAGCCCCTTGGTGTCTAGTGGTGCAAGATACCTTTTCTGGTCCGATTCAAAAATCCAATATGGCCACCAGGTGACCATCTTGGATTTCCCCATGAAACTTTATGATTTCTCAAGAAGTACTGCATGGATCTTTCTCAAATTCAGTACACAGGTTCCCCTTGTGATCCAGTTGTGCAAGATGCCTTTTTTGGTCCGATTCAAGAATCCAATATGGCCACCAGGTGGCCATTTTGAATTTCCCCATGAAATTTTGTTATCGTGAATTCTCAGGAACTATTGCATGGATCTTTGTCAAATTTGTCTTTTGGTATGAAAATGAGGCTGAACTGACTCTGGTTTGCACCAGCGACTGTTGTAGCGCGCTACAAATGCTTGTTGTGGTGCGCTACAGCTGTTGTGAGGCAAGTTCGTGTGTGTGTGATCGTATTACCATCATCGTCAGTATGGGCGGGTGGTTGGGTGGGTTCAGGTTCCTGTTGCTTCAATGCATTTTGCTGAGAAGCAACAGGAACTTGATAATGTGATGTCTAGCACTGTAATATCACTTGCCTTTATTATACGCCCGCCCAAAAGGCGGTCGTATTATGGGATGGCGGATTCCGTCCGTCTGTCCGTCTGTCCGTCTGTCCGGTTCTCGTGTCCGGTCTATATCTGGGACAGTTTTCTATCCACAGCTCCAATTTTTGGTGAGTGGATACCCTACGGGGAGACGATGTGTCGCGTACCAAAATGAAGGTCGAGGTCACAGGTCAAAGGTCACTGGCCTAAAAAACAGAAAATCACTGAAGTGTTCGTGTCCGGTCTATATCTGTGAACGTTTTCTATCCACAGTTGCAATTTTTTGTAAGTGGATATGCCAGGTGGAGACGATGTGTCGCGTACCAAAATTAAGGTCGAGGTCAGAGGTCAAAGGTCATTGTTGTCAAAAATCAGGAAATCATTGATCGTTGACAGTTTTCTATCTACAGTTCTAATTTTTGGTGAGTGGATGCCCTAGGGGGGAACGATGTGTTGCATATTAAATGTAGGTCAAGGTCAGAGGTCAAAGGTCAGTGTGATCGAAAAATCAGGAAATCGTTAAAAATTTCTTATTTTTTGTGAGTGGATTCAATAGGCGGAAATGAAGTGATGCATGCCAAAAATTAGGTCAAGGTCAAAGGTCACTGACCCCAAAATTAGGAAATTATTAAAAATAACATTTTTTGTGCCGGTAGATACATTAAGGACACACTATGTGTCACATACCAAAATGTAGGTCAAGGTCAAAGGTCAAGGTCACTGTGACCCCAAAATCGTGAAATTGTTAAAAATCATGATTTTTTGTGTCCATTGAGAAATTGAGGGGAGACGGTTTGTCATGTACCAAAATTTAGGCCAAGGTCAAAGGTCAAGGTCACTGTGACCCCAAAATCAAGAAATCATTAAAAGTCACATTTTCATATGCCTGTCGAAGACGAGGTCATGTAATGCGATGTTGCGTTCTGTCCATTCATCCATTAACATTTGTTGTCCATGCGATAGCTCTAGTTTCAAGGTATGGATTGGTACCAAACTTTGAGTATACCTTACTCGCATGGCAAAGTGGAACCATACATATGAGATCAATTTGTCAAAGTTCTAGGTCGCAGTCCCCCAAAACTGAATCAAGCTTAGCTGACTAAATGTGTTGGAATATTGTTGGAATATTCAAAAGTCTTTCCCCTGCATTTATATGATATTGTCCTGTGGAGTTGTCTCCCATGTTTGAAACGCTTCATTTAGTTAAACTGTTGTGAAATAAAAACCATACATTTACTAATTTAACGGGGAAAGGAGTCCTTTATGAACTTCACACCTGTTTATTAACTCAAGAACAAAGGTTTACTTCATCACTTTCTTCTTCCTTCATGAAAAATTCTCTCGTCTGAAAGGAATCCATTTGCAGGAAAACTACTATTTTCTTGTGTTTGACTATTGTCGATTTCAGTGTGGGATATGTGAGCTCTCAGCCCTTGCTTCAAGGTCAACCAGTTACCAAGAGTTAAGCTCATTTTAGTTTATCATTCAATGTAAGATGTGATATGTTACATTCTCATAAGCAAAAAATTGTAGACCTTTCTCTGGATTGCTAGATCAATTGGAATCAAGGCTATTAAACAACCTTGAAATTTGAACCAATGTAATCCCAGATATACGGGCGTATATTGAAGCCCCTTGGGCTCTTGTTGCACCATGTAAGCATCCTGTCTGTGTCTTGTGCGCTGTCCTCAGTGTTTTATAGGGTAGATGGAGGGTGTTTGGTTCCATGCAGGAACACAACTGGGCTGGGTGGTGCTTAGTTGGTTCGTCGTGATATACAATGTAGCTGAAATATTGTTGAAAGCGATGTTAAATTCTATTCACTCACTCACTCGTCAGTATGGTATTTGTTGTTGATGTAATTGATGGTTCGTACTCCATGTAAGGATCACCAGACAATGCATACAATAGCCAAGTCTGGGGACAACAACGTGTCAGCCTTTTCAGCAGCACAGACTCGTCTACCTAATTGATGAGGAATCTCCATGAATATAACGGAACATTGATTCTCAATGCGAGAAAAATATTTTGAAAAATGTTAAGAATAAAGAAACACTTTTTAAGTTTACGTTTTAGCCCACTATCACCAGATGGTAGGCTGTTCAAATCGCTTTTTGTCCGTGGTTCGTCGTCCGTTCGTCCATAAACAATTCTTGTTATCACGATTTCTCAGGAACTACTGCATCGATCTTTCTCAAATTTGGTACACAGGTTCCCCTTGTTGTCTAGTTGTGCAAGATACCTTTTCAGGTCCGATTCGAAAATCCAATATGGTCACAAGGTGGCCATCTTGGATTTCCCCATGAAACTTTATCGTGATTTCTCAGGAAGTACTGCATGGATCTTTCTCAAATTTGGTACACAGGTTTCCCTTGGGGTCCAGTTGAGTTGTGCAAGATACCTTTTCTGGTCTGATTCGAAAATCCGGTATAGCCACCAGGCAGCCATCTTGGATTCCCCATGAAAATTTGTTATCGTCATTTCTCAGGAAGTACTGCATGGATCTTTCTCAAATTTGGTACACAGGTTCCCCTTGGGGTCTAGTTGTGCAAGATACCTTCTTCGGTCCGATTCGAAAAGCCAATATGGCCACCAGGGGGCCATCTTAGATTTCCCCATGAAACTTTATCGTGATTTCTCAGGAAATAGTGCATGGATCTTTCTCAAATTCGGTACACAGGTTCCCCTTGTGGTCCAGTTGTGCAAGATGCCTTTTTTGGTCCAATTCAAAAATCCAATATGGCCACCAGGTGGCCATTTTGAATTTCCCCATGAAATTTTGTTATCGTGAATTCTCAGGAACTACTGCATGGATCTTTGTCAGATTTGGTACACAGGTTCCCCTTGTGGTCTAGATGAGCAAGATACCTTTTCTGGTCCGATTCCAAAATCCAATATGGCCACCAGGCGACCATCTTGGATTTCCCCATGAAACTTTGTTATTGCGATTTCTCAGGAATTACTGCATGTATCTTTCTCAAATTTGGTACACAGGTTCCCCTTGGTGTCTAGTGGTGCAAGATACCTTTTCTGGTCCGATTCGGAAATCCAATATGGCCACCAGGTGACCATCTTGGATTTCCCCATGAAACTTTATCATGATTTCTCAGGAAGTACTGCATGGATCTTTCTCAAATTTGGTACACAGGTTCCCCTTGTGGTCCAGTTGTGCAAGATACCTTTTTTTGGTCCGATTTAAAAATCCAATACGGCTGCCAGGCCATCTTGAATTTCCCCTTGAAACATTGTTATCTTGAATTCTCAGGAACTACTTCATCGATCTTTATGAAATTTGGTGTACGCAGGTCCCACATGGGACCTGTTTCGGTTCGATTCGAAAATCCAGATTGCGCTTCAAATTAATACGGTATTCCCGAGTTCCATCACACGTTGCATCACAAGAGTCGGCGGATCAAACGGTGGGGCGTATTCTATATATTGACTATAGAGAATATCCATACCTTCACCTTCTATATCAAAGAGTTCAAATGATTCCGAATTAAAATGTATTTCTTTAAATTTTAAATCGGTTTACTTTAGTCCATGCCGTTGCAAGTAAACTGCCCACCGTTTCGTCAGCCGACGGGTCGGCAACATGAAGGAACGTCACTCTTGTGACACGTCACAACTCGACAACTGTAGACTACTGCATGTTTCGATCCAAGGGAGATAATCAGGATTCAGACACTTTCAAAGTTTCAACATTACTGACCGGACCGGATCCCTTCAGTATTAAGTTTTGTACCATCTTACTATTTTCGGGCGTGGTATCTTAAAAGAGATATCTCAAACTCGTCCAGCAAACAGAACAGAATTAGCATTCGTATGTTTCATAGCTCATGCCAAAGTGTCAAAGAGATTTGCAGGCCTTTAAGTGCCTCCTATATTTTCCTATATTTTTTAGTCATTCCTATATTTTCCTCAAAACCTTCTATATTTCCTATATTTTGACTTTTTCTCATGAAAGCCTTCACCAATACTCTGAAATGAGTCGATTTGGCATGGAAAAATACATTTCAGAATTTTTTTTTGCCTCGCTTCACTCGGCAGATATGAAAACATTTAAATTTGTCTTTCTTTCTTGAACCAAGCACTTGCAGGCCTGGATTTGTCTTCGCTTCCAGTACTCAATAATGACACGTGCAAAAAAAATAAAAATACTACAAAACGAAGATGAAGGATCCTCCGGACACTCACTTTCAGACTAACTTTGTTCATTTCACTTGTACTATAACAACCGACATCAAGTAAAGTTTCTAGAAATCTTGAAACTCCTGAAACTTTGAAAGATAATATCTTGGTGTTTTCCAGTGTCCCTTTTTCGATCTTTTTCGCTCAAATTCAAAATCCTGCAAACAAAATTACAAATCAATCGTTTGTTCTTAGTAACAATGGACAAAAGATCCTCTTGTCATTAGCTTGCAATTATCGGACAAAGGTGGGCGCCAAGATCCTTCAGGATCTCTCTTTTTTTTTTGCTTTCTAATTTGTGCACACCCTAATTTGGGCACAACGTTTAACATTGTATCAAGGGGGTGATCTAAAGCCCCGATAATCCTTTATGTCGTTGTTATTTTAATGATTTTAAAGGGTGATCAAATTTATTGAATTTTGTCCCCATAATTTGGGGAGTGATTGAATTTTGGCAGGGGAGTTGAATTATTAGAGGGATTACCGTATGTGTATCTGTTATGAAATTTCTCTTGTATTTTACAGGTGTATTTGAGACACTGTTTGAGATGGAGATGTATATGCAAGCTGTACAGTAGTCATAGTTGTCTAGACCTTTGCTCAAGCCAGCAAAAGCAGAACAAAATGCAAGGGGTCTAATTGTATCATTACTCGTTCAAGCTGAACTCATGAAGACGGACAGACATCATAACGTTTTAGTTGTATTTCGATCCTGTTAATCAGTTATCACATGTTTGATCTGAATTCCGAAATTTGTCATTGTCATTTATGTGTACATGTACATCTCGTATATTACATGGCAGTATGTTCCCTCTGTAGGATAAAATAGAAGGTCATAGAAGTTGAAACTATGTGGTTTCATGTTACTTTGTTCAGCAGTAATTGGAACCCAAACATGTATGGCAAAATGGCAGCAGAACAAAATGGAAAACGGAAGCTGGACAAAAATGGCAACGTTCAGACAAAATGGCAATATTTTTTTTCTAAATCTATCTTGATGCATTCTATGGATTATTTGGGTAATATCAAATATACATGTACCTGATATCCTTGCCATGCGCTGTATGCAAATGGGCATTTTTGCGAATTGGGAGTGTTCCGGAAAAAATTAGCAAAAATAATTACGATTGAAGTGTACTCAGTTTATCAGAATAATGCAGTCTATAATAAATCCTATTCTACATCATGGGTTTGAAGACTTCTCTTGCTTCTATCATGTCTATTCTTTCCCATGGAGAAACAGAAAAAGGCATGTTTATATGAATCATGCCATATGATACACTTGCTGATAGATCCCAAATATTTATGTCTAATACTGTTGTTACCTGATGTCGATATTTACATTTGTTTTATTGCTCATTCATCTCCACCACGTCCACTCAAAAACCCAGGAAATACTGTTTCTGGTCAACATCACTGACTTGCAAAAATGTGATAAATAATATCCCATATATTTTAGGGAATGCATCAAGTTAGTTGTCCATTGCCATTTTGTTCGTTTGTCATTTTGTCCAGTTGCCATTTTGTCACTGCTTTTTTTGTACAGTACCCACTTTGTCCGGTTGCGATTTTGTCAGTTTGCCATTTATTCATTGCTGTTTGTCAATTGCCATTTTGTCTGTTATTTTGTCCACTCATCATATACATGTACATGTAGAGTACATTCTGTTTAATACGAATATAGTCTATTTGTCTTGCCTTCTTTAAAGGTTATACCAAATGACTCTATACTACTTTGCATTAAAACATACCCAGTAGTGTTCCAAACAACAAATTAGTATTTTTTTCTTGAATAATGTGGTCGAAGTGGGTTTTAGGACACGAATAGCACACATGTGGGAGAAAACGTATTGGAGCCATGACCTCTGGTGCATGACGTCACAACCTGATTACGATTGCGCCGTAAACGTCATAGTCTATGACGTCAGGCGTTGTTACGAAGGATTCGCCCAACTGTGGGAGTTCTAGCGTGATGTCGCTGACATTTTGACGTCACAACATGCATTTGAGCGAGATCGTAATCAGGTTGTGACGTCACAGGTCGAGCGATCACAGCTTTCGCTGTTTTGAAAGGGGCGAGAAATTGTCGCACTTTACTGCTGCTATTTCCAAACTTGGGCAGTTTGAAAGCATACAAAAATGTAAAACAAGTCTATATAATCACCTCTACAACAATTTAGCACAAAAAAGTAGCAGATTTTGAGACCATTTTGTATAACCTTTAATCATAAGTGAGTTCACAGAAGTAGAGATTAGAATGTATAGATCATATATTATTATCCAGTTTTAGTTTTGCATTTGTCGATTAGAACTATATTTCCTGGATTAATATTTGTAATTGTTGCATATATATATACTGCATACATGTGTTGCCTTCATTGCTAGAGACTCATTGACACAAGCATGACAAGTGCTGGGAACAGCAAGTGCAGCAGGCTGCATCCCTCATATTGTATTACCACTATATAGCATGTACTGTCCACTGTCATGATTTGACTGATGTAAATACTGGGAGACTTACATGTAATTATATCATTTATGTAGTGATTACCGTGATTATGGGACATTATTGGTACTGTTCTACATCTGCATGATTGTGGGGGAACAGTTGGACCATGAACAGTTCTGAGTAGGCCTACTTTTTAATTGGTGTCAGATGCATATAAAATGTCAAATGGTGTTGGCTTCTAAGCAGGGATAACAGTTTAATAATGTGTGTAACAATGTGTGTTATCACTGTGACTCACAGTCCTGGCAGTGGTGCTGTACAAATACATGTATTGACAATAAGATATATTAACCATGTTGGGAGAAATATCCTGGATTTGGCTATGGACCATCCTGAAATATCCAAATCACACTAGATATGTTATTTCTTCACCTGTTTCATCTTCGATCCACTGACAACTTTATGTAATCTTTGAAAATGTATATATTACAATTGTTCTGTATATTTGAATGCATTCTCTGGAAGTTCCAGAAAAGATAAAGAACATGAATAAGATAAAGAATTATTTTTGCAACAGAGTTATATATTCTTATCACATGCTATGGAATGCAAAGCTGTAAATTTAAAAGCACAATGGCTCACTATTGTGTTTGTGTCAGTTCAAGGAATGCACATATTATGATAACATCTCCAAAAGGTTGGGTCTACCTCAGATCATGAGAAATGGGAAGGATGAGGGCTGATTATACAAAGAATTTATTGGGAAGATTCGGAAGTGGGATAGGAAAGATGCAGAAGGAATGAGCTACAGCGGCTTTATTAATAGAAGGGGTGGCATGGGGAGAAAGCAGAATGTTTTTATTCTGGTGGGTGGGAGGGGGGATAAGAGCCAAAGGTAAATGTTTGCCATGTGTAAGTAGTTACGTTGATATAGGTAACACTTCTTTACCTGTTCTGTTTGTGAAGCCAAAAATTAATTACTTCAATTTAACACTAAAACCTGTGTTTCTTACATTTTATATTGTAGAATTAAAGAATTTAGTCAATATTTCTGTCATGTACACTCAACATTTTGAGTCCATCAGATTTTTTAGCTTTTGGCATATTTAGGTGCATTTCTTTTTTTTTAATTTAAAATTCTGAAACATGCTCCATTTTGTCTGAAGCTTTCAACAATCGCTGTGAATATTATTATAAGGATGGATAGAAATTTCAACTTGTTATGATTGGGCATTGGTCTACATCATGATAATCACAATGTATATGAATGATGCACTGGCGAAATGTTCTAATTATAGAACATTACAAAACATTACAATCATCTTCATTTTGTCAAGCCAATTTCTGTGTTCCAACTTCAAACCTGCCTTGATTTATCTAACCGCCTTCAGTGTTCAAAATCCGAGGTGTAAATTTCACCTACAAATGAGAGATGAACCAATCAGAATCCTCAAGTAGAGGTGTCATTCCTCCTAATAAGGTGATTGTGTTGGCCCAATGTATAGGTCAGCCAATCAATAATGCTCTTCTATGACATATTTCAAAATTCAAATGGTTTCGATGTCAGTGACATCTCGTGTCTATTTCTTTGAACATTGAAGGGGGTCAGATATATCAAGGGAAGTTCGAAGTGGGAACATAGAAATTGGCTTGATATTAAAAAATGAAGATGATTACAATGGATATGTACCAATTGTTTGTCATGATGCCAGTCTCAAAGCCAAACTCATAGAGACAGCTATGCATGTATGATGGAACTTCTGAAGAGTGACTGCTATATTTAGGTGCAATTATGCTGATGGTATGTTAAAACTACTTGTATGTTTTGACACTGTCAGTTATGTACTGTTAATACTCTTAGAACCTCTGTATACGTTGGTCCATTTTTATTAGACTTCACTTCAGCCTGAAACGATTGGATCATTCATTCTAAACTAATTATTTTATCATTTGAAATCTCAAAATTTTAACATACCATACATAAAACTAATTTCTTTCTTTAGTTTTAGATGCAAAGCATGGGTAGATACATCATGTAGGAAGCTACAGACTGATTTTACTATATCAATTTAACTTACAAATCATGGTCATTCCATTTTAATGATCAGTGTTACATTTAAAAAATCTTACACAATTTTCACATTCCCTAACTTATTCTGTGTTTTTTTAATAGCATAATAAAGTATATATGTTTGTTTAGTTCATTTTAGTACTGTAGGCCTATATTTGGAAACTGTTTGGAGAGGAGCATTATTAACAGGTATCCATAATCCCCTGTATATACAGTAAAACCTGTGAATAACAACACCTGGGTAAACCGAACTAAACTTGTTTCTACCATTCATGAGAAATAGATCTTTAAAAATAAACAGCATGGCAGGTCGTTTATTTTTCATTACCGAACCTTAGGCACGAGCCGTGATGTTATGCCATGGTGCAGCTGTTCAGCATTCAGATTCATGAGTGTCGCTACGTCACTCATTCATCACTCAGTGACGTCATTTTCCTCTCCGCATACAACACACACTCAATGGCAAAACAGAAAACCTGTTGAAGCGTGCAGAATTTAAAATTTCTCTGACAAGATATTTCTGCATTCATTGTATATGGCGAGCTCACTATTATCAAATATCATACATATCATGGTTTAGTTATCTTTCCTGCTGAAAAAAACGCACAGGGGAGAGTTTACAAAATCCTTCGATTTTGAGGCTGATTACATCTGTAAGGTATTTTGAACCTTGATAAACCAGAATTGTCAAAACTGACACTATAATCAGGTCCCATGAATGGTTGGTTTACACAGTTTTCACTGTAGTACCGTAGTCCCAGTGTTTTGTACTATTTGATGGGTGAGGGATTTGTTGTACATTTGTACATTAATGGACCTTGAAATAATCTGGTTCGTGAAGCTATGGAAATGTTAGAAAATCATTCATTAAGTTATCTCGAGTGAACACAATCTATTGTCTGGTTTATGGATTGAGCTAGCTAGGGTTGTACCAGTAGCTGGTGGTTCATAACATGATGAGAGTGTAACTGTTACAGTAGCTGATTGTGCAGTTTGGAATTGTCATTAGCTGGCTGATCTAAGAGCAATGATAGCTGTTTGAACATATAGAAGGGGATCTATGTTAGTAGTTGGTTCATGTTGTTATAGTGCGCTCATGAACTTAATGATATTGGGAATATCAGGAGATGGTTTATGAAACCATGGGTGTTACTGTTTGTTCATAAAGCATAGGATTGTCAAGTTCGTCCATGATTTAGCGATGGGAGCATTACCGGGGATTTCATAATAGTTTACCATTTGTGGCTGATGTGATGTTTACTAACACACCATGTTGCTCTGGCAAGTGTGAAGCTGAACAGTTTTGTTGTCTGAAGCTGCAAACTTGCGAGTGAATTTCGACTATCGATCTCTGATTCAATGGATGATGCATTTTGAAGCAGCCACTCAGCCAATGAGAATCATAGAAACACACCAATGAACTAAACATGTTATTAGAAGTTGGTAACTTCAGATAGGAGGTGCAAAGGTACATGTAATGTTTTGATTCAGTCTAGTAATGTAATTTCATGTCACTGGAAGATATATTGGTAAACTATTATGAAATCCTCTGTTATACACATTTCATAGTTGGGTGAGACTATCTGGTTCATGTGACTTTTGGTGCTCTTACCAGTTTCATAAAAGATGGAATGGAAGTATACAGCCCGGTTAATGAAGCCTGAGCTACATGTACATGTAGTTGCATGGTTCATGCCATTTCGGGAACATTGGTAGCTGGTTTAAACTGTAGCAAATGAGTTGATTGATGCTGATTGAGGTTGAAAAGCTTGTTTATTTGGGTTGTGGAGTTGGTATAAAGCGGATGAACAGTATGTTTACACTGCTCAATTTAAATAGCTAAGAGGGATATGTATTCTGGTGAACTAATTCTGTCTTCTATTTTGCTTTATTCATATTTCCCTTTTATCTCAGTCACCATAAGAGATTTAGTTAATGTGTCATTCTTGTATTTTTCTGTAACAAAAAGGAATGTTTTGTTTCATAACAGGCAGCTTAATTATGTTGAAAAGTATTCAGTAATGATATTAATTCCTATAATTTGACTGGTTTCTATACATGTCAAATAGCGGCACAATGAAATGTGGCACATTCACATAAATGTAATACTTACCTCTACATGTATTAATAATTAACTTACTTTTTATTTGGGTAACAACTAGTTGTGAATCGTTGTTTTTACATTTGTATCGCAAGATGTTCCCTTTTTCCAGGTGTCTGTGATTAAGTTACAATATATCTGTCCAATGTGTTCATGTTCATTCTTTGCTGTATTATTTTCTGTAATGGACCAGTTATAATTTCTGAATGGATCACATTTGTCATCCTTCAAATGCACATGGACAAGTGATTCACTTCAATATGTTGAGAATAGAATCAATGTGTATAAAATATCTGATTCATGTGTTATCCTGTCTTGTCTGTTATAATAAACACCATAAATAGAAATATTTTGGAGATTATAAACCCAAGTGAGTGTTTTGTTCTCTGATATGGTCATGAACATGCTGCCAGTGCAGACTTATGTTCATGGCTTCATAGATTGTATTATTATCTGGGGATTCTTTAAAATAAACAAGGCGTGCAGTCTATGTGGACCAGTCAATGACAAAGTATGCAGTTATGTGGACCAGTCAATGACGTAGGTGTGCAGTTTACATGGACGAGTCAATGACAAAGGCATGCAGTGTACATGGACCAGTCAGTGACAAAGGCATGCAGTTTACATGGACCAGTCAGTCAATGGCGTAGGTGTGGAGTTTACATGGACCAGTCAATGACAAAGGCATGCAGTTTACACGGACCAGCCAGTGACAATGCATGCAGTTTACATGGACCAGTCAATGGCGTAGGTGTGGAGTTTACATGGACCAGTCAATGGCATAGGTGTGGAGTTTACATGGACCAGTCAGTGACAAAGGCATGCAGTTTACATGGACCAGTCAGTGACAAAGGCATGCAGTTTACATGGACCAGTCAGTGACAAAGGCATGCAGTTTACATGGACCAGTCAGTCAATGGCGTAGGTGTGGAGTTTACATGGACCAGTCAATGACAAAGGCATGCAGTTTACACGGACCAGCCAGTGACAATGCATGCAGTTTACATGGACCAGTCAATGGCGTAGGTGTGGAGTTTACATGGACCAGTCAATGGCATAGGTGTGGAGTTTACATGGACCAGTCAGTGACAAAGGCATGCAGTTTACATGGACCAGTCAGTGACAAAGGCATGCAGTTTACATGGACCAGTCAATGACAAAGGCATGCAGTTTACATGGACCAGCCAGTGACAATGCATGCAGTTTACACGGACCAGTCAATGGTGTAGGTGTGGAGTTTACATGGACCAGTCAGTGACAAAGGCATGCAGTTTACATGGACCAGCCAGTGACAATGCATGCAGTTTACATGGACCAGTCAATGGCGTAGGTGTGGAGTTTACATGGACCAGTCAGTGACAAAGGCATGCAGTTTACATGGACCAGTCAATGACGTAGATGTGCAGTTTACATGGACCAGTCAATGGCGTAGAGTTTACATGGACCAGTCAGTGACAAAGGCATGCAGTTTACGTGGACCAGTCAATGGCGTAGGTGTGAAGTTTACGTGGACCAGTCAATGGCGTAGGTGTGGAGTTTACATGGACCAGTCAGTGACCAAGGCATGCAGTTTACGTGGACCAGTCAATGGCGTAGGTGTGGAGTTTACATGGACCAGTCAGTGACAAAGGCATGCAGTTTACATGGACCAGTCAATGGCGTAGGTGTGGAGTTTACATGGACCAGTCAGTGACAAAGGCATGCAGTTTACGTGGACCAGTCAATGGCGTAGGTGTGGAGTTTACATGGACCAGTCAGTGACAAAGGCATGCAGTTTACATGGACCAGTCAATGGCGTAGGTGTGGAGTTTACATGGACCAGTCAATGGCGTAGGTGTGGAGTTTACATGGACCAGTCAGTGACAAAGGCATGCAGTTTACGTGGACCAGTCAATGGCGTAGGTGTGGAGTTTACATGGACCAGTCAGTGACAAAGGCATGCAGTTTACATGGACCAGTCAATGGCGTAGGTGTGGAGTTTGCATGGACCAGTCAGTGACAAAGGCATGCAGTTTACGTGGACCAGTCAATGGCGTAGGTGTGGAGTTTACATGGACCAGTCAATGGCATGCAGTAGATGAGTCAACGACAAAGAGTTTACATGGACCAGTCAATGTGCACATGAACCAGTAAATGACAGCATACAGTTACAGGACCAGTTGCAGTTTACATGGACCAGTCAATGACAAAGACATGCAGTTTCAATGGACCAGTCAATGACAAAGACATGCAGTTTACATGGACCAGTCAATGACAAAGACATGCAGTTTACATGGACCAGTCAATGACAAAGACATGCAGTTTACATGGACCAGTCAATGACAAAGCCATGCAGTGTACATGAACCAGTCCACCATTTAATTTGACTTCATCTGTGCCGACCAATGCGCTCTCATTGCACGAGGAACCAAATTTTTTGCCTATGACTAATGTCACAAAGACATCCATCTTATAACTGACAAATTAACCTAAGGTTCTATACATGTATATGGCATGTAGTTGAGGATGTTAATTTTTCTATCAAATGCAGGCATTGGGTTATTAAGTACAGTACATGGATGCTATTATCTAGAGGATAATTAAGGTATCACCTTCAGTTCAGCAGTACAAATGTATAAAAGTGGGTAACAGTCAATCCTTACCATATATATGCTTATTCGGCTCAAAGTAGAATGAAGACACAATATAACAAGTTTAACAATGACAAACTTTATTCAAAGTCAGAAGTGATATAACATGATACAAACATTTGCATATATAAGAACCTTAAATGCAATTGCAATATCTTACCCAATTGAAAAAGATAACCTTGAAGAACGTTTAACTTGATTGCACAATTAAAGAGCCACATGGTTCTGTTTGTAGTATTGCTGACCTTGACCGGACGATATATGCCATTCAGTGACTTTCCGAGTTCTGGTCAGGTGACAGTCTTTGTCTGTAAGATTTATCATCATGATGATGCACAGTGCATTAACACACTAGTCCTAACAATGAGCAATAAAAAAACAACTCACACACAGAAATTTTGAACATACAAGGGAGAGAGTGAGAGAGAATTAAGGTTTAATGTCGCATTCAGCAATGTTTCAGCTATATAGCGATTATATGTGCATGTTGGTAATATGGTAATTTGTTATCTCATTTATCCTTATGACACTCCAATGTTTATGATCACAAATGTAAGACCTGACAAACTAGTGCGACCTATACAAAGATTTCAACCAAATTGGGAGAGCGAGAAGTAAATTTAATGTCGGGTTCAGCAATGTTTCAGCTATTTACAGGGTTTGGACTTGCAGTGTGCAACAATTAGCTTCTCCCAAATAAGCATCGCCTTATTTGAGACTTCAGTGACCTTTAAGTTACCTTCTGAGGTCGAAATCAACAGGTTTTAATGTCTTTTCTTAAAGGTTATAAGATTGGACAAAATTCACCAACTGGAGACATTGTATGGAGATTATGCTGCAGGCAGACAGACGGGATGTAGACACACCTCAAAATCAATAGATTTCTAATAGTGAGGAGTTTGAGGTATACATACCTGTGAATTGGTCGCATTCCACAGCTTGCTGGAGTTCAGCATAGATGTCAAGATATTCAGCTGTTAATTTGGTAACTTAAATTGATCTTTTGACCGTAATATAAACAATCCGGTATATTTAGTTCTTCACTGTCAAATTTGCCATGTCCTTAATTACCGAGTATCCAAAGTTTGGTAACAATCTGGCCAGCTGCTATAGGTATTAAATTAAATGTCCCCAAAGGCAGTGTTTCTCAAAATGACAATTTGTTATCACTTTCAACACCTTCTTCAAATGTCTTACTTTATTGTCACAGTTGTTTGTAGAATGGACCAATCTCATAACTGTAATGGGCAATGTCCCCAGTGAAATACACATAACACAAATAAACAGCACTTCTTCCCAACTCCCAATTTGCACCCAACTTTAGCATAATGGTGGAGGAGTGTTGTACTTGGAAATGTCAAGTAACTGTTACACAAACTGTTTGTCAGTCTTATTCACTAAGGGTTCTGATCACAAACAACATTTATCTTAATTAATAATACAAAGTCTTCTTGAGCTTCTTCACGTAAACTCGATTTAATGCACAAGCTTTCGACCCTCTTGCCGGGGCCTTTTTCAAGTGAACCTAAATAATTTGAAATTAAAAATATACAAATGTTGAATATAATGATAACTTTAAGGTCCAATAGAATTTCGTGTGCAGAAGCTCTGAATCTGTAGTATTATCCAAGATCCCACATGCGAGTCTAAAACAATATATAACATTTATCTTATATTGAACAATTGCAGGCAGAATATTCTTCAAGAGGTATCATTGCTGATTGTGTTTATGTCAGTGGCAGACAGATGAATATACAACATTGTGGATGACAATAATATGACTGAACGGAAATAACTCTAAAACAGCACAATTACCATACAATTTCAGATGAAATTTGAGCATGAAAGAAGATTTGCATACATGAATACCCTCAAATCTGATTAGAACCAGATATGAAAAACAACGACTTCCCAACTTACATGTCACACATTAAAGATCTCGAGCCAAGAGCTGGGCTTCCGTGTTCAAAAAACCTAGCTGTTGGCACATCAAGGTCACGCGTCTGGCCTGTCTCAAATTGCAGTGAGGGGGTGACAAGTGTTTGGTATATGCAAAGCATATTTTCTCATATATTTTCACTTGTTTAATCAGATCAATATTCTCTGGAAACTAGGATGATATTTGATTAACAACAATCAAATTTAGATACATCAATCAATTCCACGAGACATTTCTCTGTTCATAATATCATGAAGTCAACCGGTCTTCCCAACACAGCTGTGACCCTAGCTTGGCATTTCAAACGTACATCCCTGAATTTAGGAAAACCTCTGTGATTGGTTAGTACTCAGAACATGGAGATGGGGGTGCTGATGCCAGATCTACATGGGCGATTTATCGATTCAAGTATTGAAAGATGGGCAGCGTGTTTTTTTTCTCCAGATCTGGTTTCAATCAGATTGTGTTTATCCTATAGCTAGGCAATATGACTCCAAAAAGAACAAAACTGATTAAAGACTGATCATTTGAGCCTCTGACATGCAATGCAAAACAATCATGACAGACTACTCATGGGCGTCACCATGATTTCTTGAGAGGGGGTAGTTTCCCATGCAAGTGACTACATAAAAGTTTCATATAAAGGTACCATCAACTAATTAGAAATCTATGGTGTCATAATGCTGACACATTAGTGCCTTTGCCATAATCCGATTACATTTGTCATCAGTAATACATGCAGTATCTAACAGTTTAAGATTGTTTTATCCCCAGAATTCAACAAAAATACATAATTTTAACTTTGCATAATCCTCATGGTCTTGTATTTGACATACAGTGTAATGATACTTTGACTGAAAACTTGAAAAAGATATTAATTCCTGTAGAATACTGATATTCTCAACATGGTCCATGAAAAAAGTCCCCACTGTATAATTGGCAGAATGAAGTACATGAACATTCCTTTGATTTAATAAACACTTTTTTTCTGTGATAGGCATTTAGAAATCGGCGTATATAACACAAGGCTATTCTATGGATAACAACTTCTTTATTGCTGTGGAGCTGACGTTTCCTTGGAGATACTTCCAACTTTTTCAAAGCTAATTAGCTGTACTATTATTGTAGCTAATTAGCTTTGAAAAAGTTGGAAATATCTCCAACAAAATGTCAGCTCCATGTTATCCATAGAATAGCCTTGCATTAATGAATATTGCATATTTATTCAATATTGTCAGTTTGCAAGAAATTTTTCTGAACTAATCATGATGATACAGCTGTCTGTCTTCAGTAACAGAACAAGTATTGGTTCAAAGTAACTCTTTCATTCAATATGTTTGATACAACATTTTCAAATTACAACAGGATTCAAAAATATGTACAGTGAATTGAAAATACATTTTCAGCCCAAGCTTGGTTACAGTAAATGTATTAGTTGAATGTCTTCAGCCCGAACCATTCTGTTTCATGAAGTTTTACTCGTAGAATGGAAGGGATATATACAGGTAAATACTGAACTTCATATGAAGATAGAGTTCAAATAATAATAAACTTCAGCAGCCGCGGAGCACATTTGAAAGTGGGGGGGGGGGGGCTGAACTCTATACTGGCCAAGTTAAATGTTAGACTGGTGCTGTCTAGGATAGGACTTGTAACATTGCGGTCCCAAAAAGTGGGGAGCTAGCCTCCCCCCCCCCCACTCCACGGCCCCTGCACTTAACTAATATATGGACATATGGAAGGATTAAATGCACAGTTCCAGAACCAGGACAATATGTTCACATGTTATTATACAAGCTGCAGTTAAAGATTGGAATCATGCAGTACAGTACTATACAATCGGTGGTGCCATAAAGATATATCTATGTCACAGCATCTCACATGCTTGATGTGTTAAATTGTCACAGTTTTAACAGGGTTCCGGTTCCAACAGGGCTTTGAACATGGAACTGAGGCATTTGGGCAACAATTTGGTGTAAGACTCCAGAAATATAATTAACAAAGGATCTGCTGCAAGTTGTATTATCAGTCTTTTGTCCAAGAAATTACCTTTTCAACATGTTCAATGGGAGGTCTTACACCAAAGCAGGCCTGCAAGTGTCTCATATTTCCTATATTTTCCTAATTTATGAGTCATTCCTATATTTTACTCAAAACCTCCTACATTTCCCATATTTTGACTTTTTCCCATGAAAACGTTTACCAATGCTCTGAAATGAGTCAAATTGGCATGAGGAAATACATTTCAAGAAAACTTTTTTTCCCTCGGTTCACTCAGCAAATATGAAAACATTTACTCTCTTTGAGGAATCAAACAACAGAACAGGTCTCCTCAATCACCACCACTATAATCGCATTCAATGCAGATAATTTGATTGAACACCAGAAGACTACCAAGTTTGGAACATACAATGTAGTGACCAGTCTTACACTTTCCTTCGCTGTAAAGCTGAAATATTGTTAAACCTTAATTCTCTCTCTCTCTCTTGCCTTAATTTCTCCTATATTTTGGCAAATTTCCTCCTTTACTTTCACAGTGAACCACTCGCAGACCTGGTCAATCATCAGTATTAACAGGCTTTCATTATACATAGCAATGGGCCTGTGATTGCACATTCTGAGCTTTGCTCTGAGTATACAATACTTGGACAGAATATCTGGAAGATACCTTCTTCAGGTTTGATACGAGTTGATTCGAGCTAAATCAATGTAGACACATGAAGAAACTGAAATACACAGGAAAGTGACATGTATGGTGGGTGTTACCATACCATACATGCTACCATAACCAATACAGTGCAGTCAGTTTGAAATGAACAAGCCATCAATGGAGTTGTGCTGCCCAATGAAAATTTTTCATGTCGGAATTGTTTATATTTGATCAGATTTGGAGTGAGCATGCAGGGGTCGAAATAAGCCCCAACCACTTACAGGACATTTGTAAAAATTGTCCTGCGTCCAATTAATATGTATGTAAATTATCTAAAAAACTACAGGACATGACAATTTTTTGCCGGACATGTCCTGCAAATAGATAGTAATTTCTAGCCCTGGCATGAATAAACCACCACCACACGGTTTAGTTCCAGAGCCTGATGATGGAATTTTCCAGATATTACATCCCAGGATTTGATCCCCTCATTTGGGGACCAGAGACTTTGTCATATTTGTACATGTACAAGAATTATCATGATTATTTTCTACATGTAATTACTTATTTACAATTCAAAAACACGAAATGGCATCACTAGATACATGTACCAATGGCAGCATTAAAATTTCGTTATTGAACACTCACACACTGTACGATACGAATACTGGGCCAGTTTTACTGCCATGCAGTCATAAACTATAGACAAGTCCTGAATTACTTTAAATCCATGCTTTTGGCAACCACTTTGGAAGAAAACATCTTTTATTTGTTAATATTTGAATGTTGATAATTTACAGTGACCAGAATAATCCTGCATGCTCAGGGGTTTGAAATGTTTTGGAAAAGTTCCACAGGTGGCAAGTGAAAAGTAATTTTACTCGTCACTAAATACTTTTACTGGTACATAAAAGTAATGGACGGCTAAAATCCAGTAGAAGAAGTTTTGTGGGACTGAATGGCAGACAGACGGACAGGCGGTGAATCAATTATTATAAGTATCAGCTACAGGTCTTGTATACAGGCATGAGGACTACATGTACATAAATTTGTTGTTACAGTATTTGTTTAATCCTCGCGCATTTGGCATCTGTCTCGCCCTCTTATGCAGCTGTATCAAAATCTCAAGCATCTGGGCATTTTCCTGAAATTATTTCTAAATAACCAAGAATCTTTCAAGTATACGAAACAAAACTGCAAAAAGAAATGTATGAAATGACGCTGAGAAATTGTCATTATTGGGGTGCTCGCTCTCCTGGGCGGATATACTCAAATCTCAGGCCTTGGCAAAATTATAACTTGAGAGGTCTGTTAAACTCATTATATTAAATTTTGCAACACTTTGCAATGCAGTTGACATAGTTGAGTTAGTCCTTTTTCATACTTATTTATCAATTTAACTAATGACTCAGAAAGCGAATCTAGTTAGTCTACCGTCTTGCCTCATGCGGCAGGTGGTTTTTGTTTTTACTTGCCACACGGTAAAATCACTTGGAGCCAGCAGGTAGGCAAGTGACATTTCGATGCCTGATGCAGCTTGGGACAGCTTGAATAATTGAACATTTTCTATCCAAATGGCTGCATGGTTTAACTGACTTAGAACATGTAAAATGGCATAAAAAATGTAATAAAACTATGAAAAGGAGAAATGAAAAAAAGGATTTTTTTTATCTGTATGCTTCAAACAAAACTGTTTAATTTGGAGATTTAAGGTCAATCGGCTTTGATAAATGTTATCATTCGGCTTTGAAAAATAGGGCTTCCTGCATCAGACATACCTGCAAGAGTGCAGCAACCCTGCAGGCCAAATTTTTGGGCCGGTGGGACAAAATTAGATCCATAAAAACTTCAAAAGACGCATCTACATAATAAAGAGAATATGGTAATTCCTCTAAAATAAATCAATTACCCTATCGGAAATTGACCACCCCCAAATTCTGGAGGAAAATACAATCACTCCCGATTTTCAGTCAATCCCGTTTGTTTTAAAACTTTGATCACCCACTCATTTACTTTTATCTGTGGTACTGTTGCTATCTCCAAACCACAGCTATCCGGTCCTGTCCTCCCTACTAGGCTCTGGGACCGGGCTCAGCCGTACGATCAGTCATTGGCTAGCACACAAAACCCTAGAATTCAGAACATAACGAGAGCATCTCTGTGGACATCATGCCGATGTCCCGACATCATGGATGTTACGAGTGCGTCTGCAAGATGACGTACTCAATATGCATTCTTGCGAAATATTTTCTATTAGGACGTCAAGACGTCATGACGCTGGCCATGCAGTGACTCATGACTGATGCTTCATAAGGAATCGGATATGTTCCAATGAAACCGGAAGAGGACATGTGAACGAATTTTTTAATGTATTATGGGACACACTTTCAGTGAGCGTGGACCCGGGGGTTCGTCGGAGCGGTCATTTCCAGCGGAGAGTGACCCCTGGTGGTGTGTTTGGTAGTGTTGCAGTTTAGACAGATCAAACAAACGGTGATAGACGTAATAAGACCATATTCGCAGGTCTTGATGCATCGATTATCTATACCAAGTTTCACAATATACAGCGAAATCGTAGCCGAGATACACAAGATTAATGGTTTCGCATAAATAAAAGATGGCCGCCAAAGTTTCCAACCAATCGGGTCCAGATTCAATAGAGTTCTGGGCCACGAGCATATGGATGTGCACAGCAAGTTTGATGTGCCTAGGGTAAGTCGTTCTAAAGATATCTTGGTAACGAAAAAGGTGTGACAGACAGACGGACATGCATGACAATGACAATACCCTTCGGCCAAATTTTGGCTGAGGGGTTGGTTAATAGCTGCTGATGGTTGATTAATTTGTACTTAACCTTAAAACCATCTTCAAATACAATGCAGTATCAAACATACACAGAAACAAATGTGTGTCACATGGCAGGACTGACTGATATAAATTATTCTAAGGTTCTTATGTATGGCGTAATTAAAAAATAAAATAAAATTAAAGTACTTTAAGCAATGTAATTCTGTACAGCATTATTACATAATGGACTGGGTGATAAATATAAAAAAGTAACCAGGCAAATAGATATAATTACAAATTCATAATTGCAAAATTTTGTTGTACATGATCGCAAAATAATTAAGTACATTAACTATTACATGTATATCACACATGCTGGGAATTATCATATTTTGCATCATCTACTTCTACATGTATATAAGGCTATAAAAGCATTTCCTTGTCTAAGCGTTCCTTTAATTTCTCTGCGTAAAATGCTTTGTCTGCTGGCGAAATTCGTTTTGCACCTTCAAGGATAGCTCGGTGGGCATGGTCCATTTCTTCCCTAGTGAAGCGTATGCCTTTGTGGAACATCTCCCATGCCCTCGTTCG
This sequence comes from Hanleya hanleyi, assembly GCA_036873755.1. Lineage (NCBI taxonomy): Eukaryota > Metazoa > Mollusca > Polyplacophora > Lepidopleurida > Hanleyidae > Hanleya > Hanleya hanleyi. Next base: position 134,817 of record JAVTVY010032695.1, read on the forward strand.
ATTGTACTTCTTTACCTCAATCAGAGCATACACGATAGCCTGAGAGCAGAAAGTAGCATATAATGCAAAAATATCATAGTTTCATGAAATTTGGGATGGAATTATCTCATAATCACAGACTTCTGTTTGCTTCATATGACAATCTCTTTCATAATTTGAACATAGATGATGAATGTGGAAAGCCCAAAAAATCTTCATTTTCCAATTATTCTGATGGAGAATTTGAGAAAATAATGATGTTGATTCAACCCACTGGCAAAATTGTATGTATTTGAATTATTTTCAACAGTGGTGGAAAAAATGGCTGTTTTCAAATTCAATTGGAGCGACGAATTATTAGGGCCTTGCCATTAAAAGTGTGTGCCAGGGGGGGAAGGCGCTTTGAAAAAACATCCACCAATTGATGAACACACCAAGTACCTTGTGAACATAATTTTCCAGGTGACCAACCACCTACCATCTGACACATTATTTTCCACTTATTTTTGTCACCAAGCACCCAGCTGGACACAATTATTTCCTTCACCGCCAACCACCTACTGTACATTTTTTTCCCCATTGACCAACATGTATAGGCCATTCATGTTGATTTTCCATCTCCATTTTCATCACCCCCCCCTCTTCCTCTTTTTAAAATCAAACCCTCAGGAATGCATCAATCAAGTTACATATCTCTAGCATAAGCCTAATTTAGCATACACCATCCTGGTAGTGCAAATCAAAACCCATCGATCATACATAGTACATAGAGTTAATACAATAGCAGTTTAGTTCAGAGAGTATCATTTTATACAATGTTTTCCGTGTCAAGTAGGACACTCAGATCAAGAATCAAGGGCCCGAGCTTTGAATTTACACTACAGTTCTACAGAAGGAGGACCTACTGACAACTATTTTACTAAGATGATTGAGCAACCGACATGATTAAAATTCCTGAAACCTGAACCAAGTACCCAGAAACACACGTTTACTTTTTTACCAACCACACTCTTTTCAGACATGCCTTTCCCCCTGGTTCACACTTTTTAATGGAAAATGGTCTCAAGAGACTTGATCACATGATTTGACTAGTGACTTCAAGTGGGGAAGGTTTGTGTGGATTTACATGTATTTCCTGTTTTTGTTTTGTTCAGTGACCTTGACCTTTGCCCTTTTGACAACAAAATGAATACGGGTCTTGTCCACCTCATGGATAATGTATAAGCTGATAAACGAAGATTGGTACCAATCTGACCTGTAACTGGAAATATCACACAGCTTGCAATGTTAACAGGTGGACAGAATTCACTATCACATTATATGATCTAAGGCTGTCGGAAAGTAATCGATTTCTAGCTTCAAATTCACAGGAAATGCCACGCATTTAGCACCCATCAGGACTTTTATTGCCCCAGTGAGTTTTGCCAAATAATGTTCTTGAACATTGAGTCAATGTCTTGTGTCATTTGAAGGAAATAGTATTGTTGAAGACAGACTCTACATGTAACATTTCTGGTTTCATGCAAACTACTAAATCAGTTTGCCAGAAAAGATGGACATATTTCTGTGTGAAAAAAAGCCTCCCTCCCTCGTCATATGTTTTGAAAAGTGCCTGTGTAACCAGACATTAATTTTATTCAGACTAATGAGGAGTGACTAAGAATACATATATTGTCATCCAAGATACCACACATGTATGGTCACTTACCTCTGGTACCCACACATCCATAGCATAGTCGATGATACCCCCTCTCAAACCAGGATCTGTAATTTCCTTTAACCAGGTGAGGATTTGCTCCATGATTTCACTTCTCTGAAATGAAGAGAAAGGAGACACCTGACACAATGTAACATCAAATATTGCCTGATCAATTCAAATGTTTGATGACCGATCTTGGGGAAAATCAATACTTTTCCCTTGCTGATGTCTCCCCCCACCCCCCACCCCCCTTCCCCCTTGCCCCCAGTGTCAAAAGCACCAAATTATAGGAATTTCATATCATTCAAAGATTTTCAGATGGTAAACTAGTGCAAACACTTCAATAGCTGTAACACTGGGAACTATTCTTGTGTCAAAGTATTTGGAATAAAGGGGGTAGAGGAAGGGTTTAGGGCCTTGATTGTTGGCCTTGGTCATGTACAAATATTACATGTTCATATCTGATGAATCAAAGATCTGGTAGTGGCCATATTTGATGACGTATAAGTGAGTGAGTGAGTGAATAGGGTTTAACGTCGCTTTCAACATTTTTCCAGCTATATCACGACGGGGAAGGGAAGGGAGGGGAGGGGGAGGGACAGGGGCACCTACTTGTAACAGAGCAGATCTAATGCTGCCATTTTATAGTGCTGTCCCATTGAAATATCATGCCGTAGGCAGACATGACACCCCACTCAGTCACATTATACTGACACCGAGCGAACCAGTCCTTGTTCTATCCTCTTAATGCTGAGCGTAAGCGAGGGAGCAACAAGTTCCATTTTTTCTTAGGTATGACCCGGCCTGGGATCGAACCCAGTACCTACCGCTTACGAGGCCGACGCTCTAACCATTAGACCACCGCAGTGCGGTCCTGACGTATAAGTGAAAGGCAATACTATCTTCCTTTCTGTAGTCACTCCACAATTTTGAAATCAACAGATTAGTTCTAAAAGATCATATTGGCTGGGTCACAAAATTCTGTAAACACTTTGGATAAATCCAAGATGGTAGGAATGTTTATGTTTGATGATGGATCTCGTGAAAACCAACATCTTATTAAACTTGATATATACGGAGAATGCTCAAACGTTTATGAGAAGTATATGCCACATGTATGTGTTTTTACACAAACATTATTTTATACCCCTTCACTCCGAACAAATGGCATGAAATCCATTCTGCTTATCTTCAGTTATGGTACAAGAAGCCAATGATCGGCATAAACATTGAGGACACACCTGCTCCTCATCATTGATTGGTCCAAAGCCTGGGTTCCTAAGTTTGTTCCTATCTGTCACTGTGCCATGATATTGTTTGTGTCGTTCACTCTCCTTTGTACCCTGGTAAATCTTGCTGAGATAGTCCTGCAAAGAGGCCAAAATTGTGAAGAATGCATCATCTGAGAGGTAGGTTTGCTTCCCTGGCATACCCATCTTCATACATGAAGTTCATTTCTGCACATATGCTTCAAGCCACACTTGGTTTATTAGCTCACTTATGGTTTTCAAACAAGGCCTGTACATTTATAAATAGACCACCCGAGATATAAATTGAAATAATGTAAGCCAATATGTGTCGTAGGAGTGGGTTATCGATTGGCGGACATATTTATATTAACTGAAGAAGAAAAAAGCCACGACAACAAAATTACAGCTCAGACTCTCTACTTACAAATGTACGAAGTGAAATGTCCTACCTTCATCTGATCAGACTTGATAAACTCCACAACTTTCTCACATTTGTCTTTTCGTTTCTGATTCCTTAAAACCAAATGTAACAATGGAAAAGATTTACTTGACCGAGTTCACTGCCTATGCTAATTGGAGTACAGATTGATACTAAAGAAAACCGCATATGCAAAATAAACTATTACTTGTCTGCTTTTGACGGCAGATCTAATGCTGCCATTTTTTATAGTGCTGTCCCACTGAAATATCATGCTGTAGGCAGACATGACACCTCACTAAGTCACATTATAATATAATGACACCATGCGAACCAGTCCTTGTTCTATCCTCTTAATGCTGAGCGCAAGCAAGGAAGCAACAAGTTCCATTTTTCAAGTCTTATTTATTTATTGGTACCGAGTGAGTGAAAATAATTTAACGTCTGTTTCAACAATATTTCCGTCATATCACGATGTTTGGGTCCTATTTCTTTCCTTCATTCGGGACCCCCTATTCATTTTTACAGCTGGAAACCCCAAGGGTGCCCCAGTTAGTCACCTCTCACGACAAGCAGTCTTAGATCACTA